>JACEIK010003061.1:162267-174919 GCA_018107945.1 Datura stramonium | reverse complement strand
GCCTGTAACCCACGTTCTTGCTCCACCAAGTCAGAATAATTAAAAATGAACCTAAGTGTTCTATTTATACTGGTGGGAATTTTTCCCGGAATAACAAGAACCGTGTCACGGAGTGCATCGCGGAGCACTGCCTCCGTGACATGGCACGAACGCGCACACTCACTGGAATCCGGCCTTCCAGGTATTTAAGCCCAACGTGCCACGGCATGCAACGCGGTGCTTGACCAACATGCCACGGCTCCAACGCGCACCTTCACTGGAATTTCAAGTTCCGGGTAATTAGGTCCAACGTGCCACGGAGGCAACGTGGACCTTCTCTGGAAATTGCCAATTTTTATCATCCGGGGAAGAATGCGTCCGCGATGGCTGCGTGACACGGCTCCATTGCGGAGCCCCTTTAATCCATGCTTTCCTTGGTCATATCCTTGCTCGCTTTCGAGTCCATTCCCGATTTCTCCCAACATGCATCTTAGCTTCATAAAATTATATGTTTCCTGTAATACAACGCTAATCATGTTGGTTAGTATAAATTCACATTTTAACTATAATTTACATGAGAATATACACACATCGCTGATTAAACAAGACGAAATGACACATTTGAGTATCACTTGGGCATATAAATATGCCCAAGATCAGAGTCATCCTCTTATGCAAATTTTCTGATTCTTTTAACACTTCATCACCACGACTCTTACAAGCTTGATACAACTCATACTGAGACTCGTACATTGCATCTCTTCAACCTTAGCCTTCTGCAACTTTTCACGGCCATCAGTACGACTCATAGGACCTTCTTACGTTTCGTACTATGGACTGCACTTTGAGCCTATTTTGCATCCTTCATGCTTTCTTTTGCAATTTTTAGGTGCAACACCAATTTATCCTGCAACCAAAGGAAAAGTGTCTTATATCCACATAAACACACCTAAGTCCATGCTATTTTCTCAGTTTTGAGCGTCAAAAGTGTTGTAAGTCCACAGCACATCAACATCAGCGTATGACTTTTGATGACTCTGAGCGGTTTTCTGTCCCTTATCAACTGAACCTTCGCCATAGCCTCATGAACCGAATCTGGCTCTATCATAGCTGCCTCACCAACCTCAAACCATCCAATGGGCGATCTACATCTCCGCTCATAGAGACCCTCGAACGGTTCCATTTGGATACTGGAGTGATAGTTGTTATTGTGAGCAAACTCGATCAGGGGAAAGTGATCATCCCAACTACCTTTGAAGTCCACCACACATTCTCTCAACACGTCTTCGAGAGTTTGAATTGTCCGCTCGGCCTGACGATCCATTTGTGGATGAAATGTTGTGTTGAGTTTAACCTGAGTCCCAAGCCCTTTTCAAAAGACCACCAAAACTAAGAGGTAAATTGAGTACCTCGGTCTGAGATAATAGACAAGGGCACTCCATGTAATCGCACCAACTCCCGTATATACAGTTGGCATAATCATCCACTGAATCTGTGGTTTTCACTGGTAGAAAGTGTAAAACCTTGGTCAACCTGACTACCACCACCCAAATAGAATCGTAGTGTCGGTGAGTACGAGGTAGGCCTGTAATGAAATCTATATTAATCTCTTCCCACTTCCATATTGGAATGCTAATATCTTGAAGTACGCCTCCTGGCCTTTGATGCTCAACTTTTACTTGCTGTCAGTTCGGGCACCTGGTTACGAATTCCGCAATATCTTTCTTCATGCCGCTCCACCAATATATTTCCCGCAAATCATGATACATCTTGTGGCACCTAGATGGATAGAATACCTGGTTCCATGTGCCTTCTGCAATATTCGACCCCTCAAATTATCAATATCTGGAACACATAGATGACCCTGATACCGCAACACCCCATATCCCCCTTGGGAGAAGGCCTCCACCTTCTGACTCCGAACGACTTCTTTCAGCTTTACCAACATTGGATCCTCGTCTTGTCTAGCTTTCACATCTATCACCAAGGAATATTTTGATCCATTTTGCACAACAACGACGCCATCGGTCGAGTCAATAAATATAACTCCCAACCTTGTAAGTCGATGGACGTCTTTCCCTAACTCCTTCTTCCCTTTATCTACATGTGACACACTCTCCATAGAGAGTCTACTAAGTGCATCCGCTACCATGTTAGCCTTTCCCGTATGGTAAAGAACACTCATATCATAGTCTTTGAGTAGCTCTAACCACCTCTTTTGAACACATATTGTAAGCTCTTGTGGTCCGTGAATACATCTATGTGGACCCCATACAAGTAGTGTCACAATATTTTCAACGCGAACACCACCGCTGCCAACTCTAGATCATGGGTTTGGTAATTCTTCTCATGGATCTTTAATTGCCTGGAGGCATATGCTATTACCTTTCCCCAATTCATCAATACACACCCGAGCTCGATTCTTGATGCATCCCAATACACAACAAAACCATATGTATCCTCATGTAGTGTCAACACCGGTGCGGTAGTGAGTTGTGTCTTCAACTCTAGGATGATTTTCTCACAAGCCTCTGACCATTGGAACTTTACCTTCTTCTGAGTCAACTTGGTCAAAAGTGTTGCAATTGATGAAAAACCCTAGAAAAATCTCCGGTAGTAGCCAGCTAGGCCTAAGAAATTTTGAATATCCGAAGGATTCACTGGTTTAGGCCAATTCTTCACCACCTCGATTTTCTAAGAATCTACCATTATTCCCTCCTCGGATACTACATGGCCCAAAAATGCTACCGAGTTCAACCAAAACTTGCACTTGCTGAACTTTGCATACAATTGTCGATCCTTGAGGGTCTGGAGCACTACTCTCAAATGAGCGGCATGCTCCTCCTCATTCTGAGAGTATATGAGGATGTCGTCAATGAACACAATCACGAACATGTCCAGATAAGGCTTTAACACCCTGTTCATCAGGTCCATAAAAGTTGTAGGAGCATTGGTTAGTCCAAAAGGCATAATTACAAACTTATAATGGCCATACCTTGTCCTGAAGGCTGTTTTCGGGATATCACTCTCCCGAACTCGGAGTTGATGACACTCGGACCTAAGATCTATCTTTGAGAAACACTTGGCACACTAAAGCTGGTCAACAAAATCATTGATCCTGGGAAAAGGATACCTGTTCTTAGAGGTGACCTTGTTCAATTGTCGATAGTCAATGCACATCCGAAGCGAACCATCCTTCTTCCGGACAAATAACACTGATCCTTATCTAACAGGTCCTTCAACTGATCCTTCAACTCCTTTAGCTCGGCTAGAGCCATCCTGTAAGGAGGAATAGATATAGGTTGCGTATAGGCAGAAGGTCAATACAAAAATCAATCTCCCTCTTAGGAGGAACGCCTGGAAAATCATCAGGGAATACCTCTGGATACTCACACACCACCGAGACTGACTGGATAGTCGGGTCTCGGACTCAACATCCTTAAACCTGACTAGATGGTACATGCAACCCTTCAAAATCATCTTTTGGCCCTTAAGATATGAAATAAATTGACCTGCTGGAACAACCGGACTACTCCTCCACTCCAAAACTGATTCACCCGGAAAATGAAATTCCACCGTACGGGTTATAAAATTTACAGAAGCATAACACGCATGCAACCAATCCATGCTAAGAATAGTATCAAAATCAGTCATGGCTATTCTACAAGGTCTGCGGATGTGACTTTATGCAATATAGTGACCGGGCATCCCCTATACACCCGTCTAGCTACAATCAAATCACCAACAGGAGTAGAAACCAATAATGGTTCTCACAGAGTCTTGGGACTAACTTCTAAGATACTAGAAATGTAAGGGGTCACAAAATACAAGGTAGCTCCCCGATCTAGCAAAGCATAAACATCAATATGAAAAGCACGCAACATACCCGTGACCACATCCGAAGAGACCTCCTACTCCTGATGGGGTGCTAAAGAATAAAATGTGTTTTGACGCTGACCACCGGCTGAACTGGTCAAGGCACCCTGCTGAGGGGGATGTGCTACTAGAGCGGTAGAACTGGCTCCTGGCATACGGGCTCCACCAACACCTGATCTGGCTGAAGGACAATCTCTAAGTTTGTGTCCAGTCTTGCCGCACTCGAAACAGGCATCCCAGCCAACTAGGCACCTCCCGGGGTGATTCTTTCCACACCCCGCACAAACTAGAAAAAAGCGTTTCACCTACATGCTACCCTGTCCCCTCGACTCTAAAGCTCTACTCCCCGATCCCCTCTAAATCTAGATGGCATGCTGGCCGTTGATGGAGCTGGAGTGATAGACCTGTGGTGGGACTGCTGATGTTGTCCACCCCCTGACCTGGCTTGACAAGTCCCATAGTTGTCGGTCTTGGCCCTCTTGGCCTCCCTCTACTTTCGATAGACTAACTCCATCTTCTGTGCATGCAACACGATGTGGGGAAAGTCGATATCCCAATGCAACATGGCGATCCTACAATCCTTATCCAAATAATATTCCACCCCATGAACAAAACGACTCACCCGAGCCTTCTGGTCCGCCACCAACTCTGGAGCATACGTGGATACTCGGGTGAACTCCAATTCGTTCTCCTGTACGGACATGCCACCCTGTTTCAAATTTACAAACTCCGCTACCTTGAGCTCCCTCATCTCTCGAGGGAAGAACCGATCCAAAAATGCCACGTGGAACTCTTTCCAACCTACTGGGCCTTGCACCCACTGCCCTCGCATCTCTCCACTACTTGAACCATATGCGAGCCTCCCCCTTTAGCTGATAGGAGCCCAAGTCAACACATTCCCCATTGTTCACCCCTATAACCTGGGTGATCTTCAAAATCTTTTCAAGGAAATCATGGGGATCCTTGATCACTTTCGACCCCGTGAACTCAGGAGGGCTTATCCTCAAGAAATCCCTTACTCTAGCCGCCGCCGCATTCCCATTTTGAGGGTAATGCGCCACTATCTGATTATGAACCTGGGCAGCCATGGCCTGTGCCAACATCTAAATCGCGACCCTAAACTCAACGTGGGCAGCTGGCTCTGGTGCGTGCGCCTCATGAATGGATTGGGCTAGCTGATGCCCATCACCATTGTCACCCTCATGACCGTTGTTGTTTCCATTTCTTCAAATGTTCACTCAGCGTGGAGGCATGATTCTGCAAACATGAATAGCACGAATTAGAAGGATAGAAAGACTTTTCATCGCACAACATAGATCATGAAAGAAGGGAATATTTCGTAAACATCTAGTAGCATCTTTGTCATAAGTGTGGCGCGATTCACACCCTTGGAAAAGACTCTTCTTAACGCGACTTTTAGAAACTCTAGGACACTTCAAACCTATGGCTCTGATACCAAGTTTGTCATGAACTGAACGTACACTCAAATTGTAAACACAGGACAAGGAGCCCCGAGAGACCCCAAGTCGACCCATGGCGTGAGCATACATCTAATCATTCAAGTAAGAGAAAGACATAACATAAGGAAATGAAATCATGAAATAATAACAGAGAAAGACAATACATGATCCATTCATGACGGCTGAGTACAATTTATAGTTTGAAAAGCCTCTAGTCATAAAAGATGGGTTGATGGGACAATACCCCAACTAAACCTACAATACTGAAACTGAAAGAGAACAATAGAGTCTGAACATATGACCCTCGGAACATGAGGACTCACTAAATAAGCTGATAGCAAACTCTGAAGAGCTACTGAGGAGGGTGAGCCTGAGAGCCGGGTCTTGTATCATGAGACGATACAACATAAAAGGTATGCGTTCAGTACGTGGAACGTACCAAGTATGCAAGGTAAGTAAAACAGACATTTAAAATATATACAACTCATAAATGATTAAAAGAGTAGGACATCGTGCTCATATCGTAAACATCAAATCATAACATAAGGCTCAAGGTTTTCAAGACATTCGTAGTACAAAAATAATCATAATCACAGGAGAAAACTTCACTTAACATGACTTGAGCCAAAATATATAATCATAAACATACATAAATCACGAGGAACAGTGGGAGATTCTCTTAACCGACATACCCCATATGAGCATATATGAAGTCCGACTTGTAAACCTAGCCGGGAGGCTGTTCGTACCTTGCCAAGGGTAGAACCATGAAGTGCTTGATATCACCATGAAAAGGGCCATTGGGTCAGGGACAGTCACAAAGGAGGTCTCAACATACCTACGGTGGCACGTAGTTTATGAGATCYGGGGCATAACCTGGGCCCCGAACCTACTCGRTGTTCGATACTATTTCCAAAWCATATATACAATGCTCATAGTATAACATGCATGAATTCATGGGCTAGTTAAATCATGCTAATCATAAACATACTTGTACATACATGAACTAGCCATGAACAAGGCCCATGAGTCGGCCAAAACATAATTCATGAATCATAAAGTTCATACATACTTGTAGATCATACATATAGCTTGAAATTCATAAAATGATGATGGGTAATTGATTAAATTAACATTTTAAATCGTAATTCAATTTGGCCTCATAAATATCATTGATGTAAAAGTAGATCATAAATCGACTCATCATGGGTCATGCATAATTAGGCTTAATTTCAAAAGAATTCAATAATCAATAACATTATAAATAAATTGAATTACAAAATCTGATCAAAACTCCATAGAATATGGCAAGGTTCGAAAATCACAAAACCCATTAACAATAATTAGGATTTTATATAAATCTACTTCAAAACCCAATAAATTTTTTATGGATTTTTCATGAAATCATAGAGAATGGGCATTGGTGTGAAAGGAAACACCCATTGATAGCGCTACATACCTGAAAATAACTGATTCTTAATCTCCATTGAATGCCCAAGAAGAAATTGGATGGATTTGAAGAGGGAAGCCTTGAATCACTCTTTGATCACCTCTCTATACTCTTGCATGCATGAATGAGGACTTAGAATAGATTATCCCTCTAAAAACCCATCTTCCATAAGCTAAAACGACGTAGTTTAGGTCTTAGGAACGTAGGAATTACAAAGATGCCCTTACTAATTTCGCAGGAAATTACTGTCAGGTGGTCCTAACGGACAACCTGATGACTCGTCACTGGGGAAAATGATTCGTTACTTGGCACCTTAGGTGCACTGCCTAGCCTAGTCTTCTGGGCTCATAATATCCCGCCCCACCTTGGGAGGCATGACTGGCATCTGGTGCCCTACTAGGATCGAAAATGGCCTGACTAAGCTTGCGCATCTCTGGCTCATAACTAATACTAATCTTGAAATCAAGAAAACAATGGGCTATATCTCGGCTGTAAACACAGCCCCCGGCCGAGAAGGCCTTATAGTCACTTGTAAAATAAAACATCTAACTAGAAATAAATAATGACAGGGAACCCTATGCGGGCCGAAAAGACCACCATGATGTCTAGTTACGACTGTAAAGTAAATCCAGTACTAAACTAGGATATGACAGACAAGGCCACTAACTAACAGCTAAACAAGGCCGCACACGGCCAACACATAAGATAAAACATATACGGGCCCCATACGGCCAACAACAACTAACCACAGGGAATCTAAAACAATATACAAGTCTCTAGGAGTAATATAATGGTCGAGACAGGGTCCCAACCTACCCATAAACTGTACCAAAAAAAAGAGGGTAAACCTTCTAACTTATTAGCTACGGAGGAAAGGAGTCGAATGCACTGCTAGTCCTAGATAGATACTAGGAAGGTCCTGACCCGTGTCTGTCCATACCTGAAGTAATGCAGCGCCCCAAGAAGGGCGTCAGTATAATATGTACTGAATATGTAAGACAGTAATTATAAGCGACTGAATGAATTGAAATTAAACTGAAAGTAACTGAAAATAAGGAATAGAAATATTACCTGAATAATTGAACTTCCTGCTGTCTAATCTATTAGTATCTAATGCAAACAAGAACCTTAGCTAGCCCCCATAAGCCGAAAGGTACAACCAGCACAGAATAACCCACCCAGGGCCCCTATAATCCCTGGTGAATACACTCCAATCTATATACCCTAGCAAGGTCGTACTGAGTCATCTAATAACCATAGCCGTCCTACCAGTCCCCTGGGTATGCAACTGAGCCCGCTCAGCCCCTGAACTGTAACAGTTTCTGAGCCCGGCGGACTCCTGATATCTGATATCTGCACCCCGGGCACCAGGCTCGATAGGGGGTGTGGTGTAATGCCGATTGGCATAAAAATAGTCCAGTCATGGAATGGACTATATGAGAACCTGGGACCCCATCTTCATCCCTTGCAGACGGCATACTGCTCCTTGGAGCAACGCGTCTCGCCCCTGGGGGGCATCGACACAACTATTAACCCTGGGGTTGGTTATGGAGGGTTATACAACGCAAAGTCAATCCCCAACTAATACTGGAATACTGGTCTCAGCTAATAACAACTGCTAATCACAATAGATATACTTATGGATTTCTTACTAGGATTCAAACTGAATTATAATACTGAAGAAACAAAGTTGCCGAACGAATTTGCCTTAACATACCTGGATCGTCGATTTCTAATTAACTGGTGAGTTTCAAATCGTACTCAACAACTCTTTCCAACTGTAATCATATTACTGGGAGAATGAGACTAGTTTCAATACTAAATTCGGCAAAAATGATAACTTTCTATATAAATATTAACTATACTTCAACTTAACAGAACACGGTCGAAAACGTATAATTTCTGAAATGCTTACTTGAAGCCTTTGATCTTATAGAAATTAGTTTGGAGCAATTCTTACAACTTCTACTCGGCGGGGCTATGATTTTCCAGGCAAATTTCAAGAAACTAACTCCATAGTAATGCTCCCTACAGGCTTATAATGCGATAGCTGAAGTTAATTTGAATTTTGACAGCGTAAACGGAAGGAAATTACCTGAATTCTTCGTATTTCCCTTTCTCTGGCTGAAATTATAACAAAGGAATACATTAAAATGAATTAAGTGATCATTTATATACTTAGGGCGGTGGACAGGGGTCCATGGCATGGACCCTATCGCGCCAAAAGTCGGGCATGCCATGACGCCCAACACGGAGGGAGGGGGTCTGTGACACTCTGCCCCTGTCGCGGCCTGCTCTGGCCTTCCCTCATGCGATCCCCATTCCGTGCTCGTTCAACCTTTTCCCCGATCCTTTATCATACGTATCGAACTCTGAAACTCTTGAGTAATGTACGAATAGGCCGACTATATGTTAGGAACTTACAGGGTGTAACATCCTTCCCCCCTTAGGAACATTCGTCCCTGAATGTCACTTTAGGTTACGAGGATTTAACTCTTCTAACTACTATTCTGGAAAAAAAATTCGGCAGAGTTCCCCTGTAATATGGACTACCTGAAATCCTAAAACGTAGAAAAATCCAACATAGGCACTTCACATAACACTATAACAGATATTTCACAACAAGATTGTAATCAACTGGGCAATATATGTAACACAAATCATAAAACAACAACTGAATCAAGAATTTACCTCAACTGCATAGTTTGGACTAAGCCTGGAACAAATGAGGATATCTGGATTTCATATCATCCTTAGCTTCCCAGGTCATCTCTTCTCTATGCCTATTTCTCCATAACACCTTAACAAAGGCGACATCTTTAGTTCTCAACATACGAACTTGCCGATCTAATATGGATACTGGAATTTCTTCATAGGCTAACTCCTCAGAAATCTAGACATCCTCAACTAGCATAATTCGAGATGGATCTCCTATGCACTTTCGTAACATCGACACATGAAAGACTGGGTGAACTGATTCCAACACTGACGGCAGATCTAGCTCATATGCCACTTGACCTATTCTCTTGAGGATTTGATATGGACCAATAAATATCGAGCTAAGATTGACCTTTTTACCAAATCTCATCATGCCCTTCATCGGTGAAACTTTCAGAAATGCCCAGTCACCAACATCGAACTCTAGGTTTCTACGTCGTACATCAGTGTAAGATTTCTGGCGGCTCTGAGCTGTCGGCAGGCTTTCTCTAATGAACTTTACTTTCTCTTCTGATTGGTGGATTATGTATGGACCAATTAACTCTGATTCTCCTACCTCGAACCCACCAACTGGAGACCTGTATTTCCACCCATATAAGGACTCATAAGGCGCCATTTGGATTGCCGAATGATAACTATTATTGTAAGAAAATTCAATAAGGGGTAAATCTTTATCCCAGGTGCCTCCGAAGTCTAACACACACTCTTGCAACATGTACTCAAGTGTTTGAATTGTACATTCTACCTGCCCGTGTGTTTGAGGATGGAAGGCTATACTCAGGTTGACCTGTATCGCCAGCCCTTCTAAAAGGACTGCCAAAATTTAGTTGAGAACTGTGCTCCTCTATCAGAAATGATCGATATCGGAACACCATGTAATCAAACTATCTCTTGGATATACAATATAGCATAGTCCTCAGCTGAGAAGGTAGCTCTAATTGGCAGAAAATGAGCTGACTTCGTCAATCTTTCAACAATCACCCAGATGGAATCAAATCTGCGTCTGGTATGGGGTAATCCAGTCACAAAATCCATATTTATTGCTTCCCATTTCAACATAGGCACTGCTATCTCCTGTTTCAATCCATCGGACTTTTGATGTTCCGCCTTCACCTGCTGGCAATTAGGGTATTATGCTACAAATTCTGCTACCTCCTTCATTCCCGGCCACCAGTAAATTTCTTTTATGTCATGATACATCTTTGTTGAACCTAGGTGAAGAGAATAACGGGAGTAATGTACCACTGCCATGATCTACTGGCAAAGTATTGCCATATCTGGAACACAGAGGCGACCCCTATATCTCAAGACCCCGTCTGCGGTTACTTTGGAAGATGATACTTCCATTTGCTGAGCTATATCTCTGAGTTGAACCAGGTTAGGGTCTTCATATTGCCATTCTTTCACCTCTACAACCAAGTATGATACTGCAGTATTTTGTATTTCTTCTTCACTATCTCCCGAATCTACTATTCGGATGGCCAAAATGGCTAACTGATGCAATTCTTGAGCTAGTCCCCGTTGTTCGGGCTTCAAGTATGCCAAACTTCCCATGGATTTGCGGCTGAGGGCATCTGCTACAACATTGGCCTTCCCTGGGTGATATAAAATTTTTACACTGCAATCCTTCAACAGTTCTAACCAGCGATGCTGTCGTAGATTCAATTCCTTTTGTGTAAAAATATGCTGGAGGCTCTTATGATCAGTAAAAATATCTACATGGACACCATACAGATAGTGCCTTCATATTTTCAAGGCATGAATTACAGCAGTCAATTCAAGATCATGGGTGGGGTATTTTTTTTCACGCTTCCTCAACTATCTTGAAGCATAAGCAATTACCTTATCATGTTGCATCAGAATACATCCTAACCTGACACCTGAAGAATCACTGTACACTACATAACCCATTGATACTTCTGGCAAAGTTAATACTGGTGCTGATGTCAACCTATTTTTCAACTCCTGAAAACTCTATTCACATGCTTCAGTCCAGCAAAATTTGGCTGTTTTATGAGTTAACTTGGTCAAGGGCGCTGATAGAGTAGAAAACCCCTCCACAAACCTCCTGTAATATCCGGCTAACCCTAGGAAAATGTGTACCTCAGTTGGAGTGGTAGGTCTAGGCCATGCCTTTACTACTTCAATCTTCATGGAATCTACCTGAATACCAACTTCTGACACAATGTGACCCAAAAAGGCCACTGAATTTAGCCAAAACTCACATTTAGAAAATTTCGCATACAGTTGGCAATCTCTGAGAATCTGAAGCACTACCCGTAGGTGATCCCGATGTTCTTCTTCTGAACGGGAATACACCAGAATATCATTAATAAATACTATCACAAACAGGTCCAGATATGGCTTGAAGATGTTGTTCATCATATCCATGAACACAGCAAGAGCATTCGTCAGTCCGAAAGACATGACCAGGAATTCAAAATGGCCATACCTGGTCCTGAAAGCAGTTTTTGGAATATCCTCTCTCGAACCCGAACCTGATGGTATCAAGAACTTAATTCGATTATTGAGAAATACTTCGCCCCCTGTAACTGGTCAAACAAATCATCTATTTTGGGAAGTGGGTATTTATTCTTTATGGTGACTTTATTTAGCTACCGGTAGTCTATACACATGCGGAGGGAGCCATCCTTCTTTCTCACAAACAGAACTGACGCACCACACAATGAAGTACTCGGCCTGATAAAGCCCTTATCTAGCAAATCTTTTAGTTGTTCCTTTTAATTCTCTAAGCTAGGCTGGAGCCATTCGGTACGGAGGGATGGATATAGGTTGAGTACTTGGTAATAATTCGATTGCAAAATTTATCTCCCATTCCTGGGGGATACCAGGAAGTTCATCAGGGAATACATTTGGAAATTCATTGACTACTGGAATGGACTGGAGAGCTGGAGATTCCGCTTGATTATCTTGAACCCTGACAATATGATAAATGCACCCCTTTGCTATCAACTTTCTCGCCCGAAGATAGAAAATAAACCTACCTTTTGGCGTGGCTACATTATCTTTCCACTCCCGTACTACCTCCCCTGGAAAGTGGAATCGGATAGTCTTGGTCTAACATTCTATATTGGCATAACATGGTGCTAGCCAATCCATACCCATAATTGCATCAAAGTCAATCATTTCTAATTCTACCAAATCTGCC
>JACEIK010003061.1:145270-161543 GCA_018107945.1 Datura stramonium | reverse complement strand
ATCGTTTGAATGAACCTAAGTTATCAGTTCTGTAAGTAAGTATTGGTAAAGATCACGAGTGTATACCCAAAGTTGTTATGAACCCATGGGGAACACAAACTCTAGTTATCCTTTAATTATTGATTTGCAAATATAATCTTGACTGCTATTTATTTTTATTATTGACTTTTATTAGAATCCCCCCATTGTGAAGTAACTATCATACGAGTTTATCTACCGGCTATAATCTAGATCTACCATATTCCTTGTGGAATCGACCACAACCTCTAAGTTGGGTTCTTTATTGACAACGTCCGCTTCTTTCTTTACTTGGATGTGTGGTTTGAGTGATATCAAAAAGTGGCATCGTTGCCGGGGAATACGGCTAAGACTACGTTATTAGCTTGTATTTGACTTGTTGGTAGTTACTTTACTTTTTACATTTTTTCCTTTGTTTTTCTTTTTTGACTTCCTCAGGCTTTCATCTAGGGATAAACCCCCCACTCAAACACTCAAAAATGGAACATGATCAGTTGCCAACCTTAGTGGAGGAAATATACCTTGATGATACCTTAGAAGTCACAAAAATAACGTCGTGCCGCGACGTTAAATCAGGTGCTGCATGGGAGGCAACCCATGGAAGGCGAAGTCTGAGTAGCCACAGGTATGTCCTTTTCCCTACATGCTTATATTTTATGCTTCGGGGACGAAGATCATTTTTTTAAAGGGGGGGTGTACTTGTATTTTTGGAATTTTTGTTCGTCTGATGGTTTTTCTTGTTGTATTTCTTTTCCTTCAGGCATTCTATCTAGTAGAACGACATGTGTTAGGATTTTTATTTTTAGTCGTGATTTATGTTTGATTAGAATGTAACTTAGGAATATTCAGCCAATGGATATGCACTAGTTTTTTTGTTTTTGACAAAGTTGACCCTGCTTAAAAAAAATTTGCTATGTATTTGTGACAACAATGCATGATTTCTGTAGATCGTTTTATGTCATTTAATTATTAATAGCGCTAGTCTTGTTATGCCATTTATGAACCAGAAAGGTAAAGTAAAAATAGTTCATGTACCATGTGTGAGTGAGGTCTTAGTATTTATTGCAATATGTTGTTGAAGATCTAGAACTTGCCTGATTTGTCTATGCATAGGTTAAGTATGGTTGGTTAGGATATGATCATAGGTCATTTTTGTTTTAGCTCACTTTTAGCCTATATTTCCTTACCAAAGTTTCAGGAATCCCTTGATTCCAAGTTTTTGCCTTAATAGACCATATTTCTTTGATTTACCTGTTAACCGTACCCATTTGTTTATAATGAACCTGTTTGGCCTTGGTCCTTCCTTGGATATTGTGAACCTCAACATAAGCAAAAATCTTAAGTTGAGGGTGGCTATAGTAGGGGTGCATAAATGGTGGGAGCAGGAGAAAAGGAAAGAAAATAAAAAGAAGAGAAAAAATGGTAAAAAATAAGATGTGGTGAGGTGAAAAAGTAAAAAGCTGAAAATTTGAGAATATTGAAAAAGAAAAATTTAAAAGATCTTGAAATTATTGAAAAATGGGAAAAATCACCTCACCCATGAAAATATTCTTAAAATGAGAAAAAGGGGAAGAAAAGAAGACAGCAAGAATGAAGGGTGAAATAGGATAATGGTGTAGCCAACGGATGTAGTGCCAAGGAAGGGATAGTCACTCATAAAATCTTTCATCTTTATCATGTCTATCCCTAAGCCTACATTACAAGCCAGATCAAGTCCTATAGTGATCTTAATTTGATTATCTAACAAACCATGAGAGAGAAAATAAGGGCAAGCCTATGGTATCTGATGCATAATACTTGCATTTGTTTGAGAGAATGAGTGCTTCATTTGCCTAGTTTCATGATTCATTTTGATACTTCATATTAGAGTGGGGACTTCATTTTTGTGAAGGTGCATGGATTATGTTTTCTTTTACCATTGGTCTGTGTGAAACACATAGGTGATGACTTGATTTCTTGTTTATAGTTAGATGATATGTCTTTATCCCTGTATATGATGTTTTGATGTTGCTTGCAATACATTAGCTGATGATGTTTCATGAGGAAGGGTCAACAGAGTTTGTATATAGAGTGCACAAATTTGTTTGAGTTTTGGCTGTAGTATCTTAAGCTTATTTTCTAGTTGAGAGTCGTGTTTAGTTGTTCTCTTTCTTTGCCTAAGGACATGCAAAAGTCTTAAGTTGAGGTTGTTGATGTGCTATGGATTTACAGCACTATTGACGCTCAAAACTAAGAAAATAGCATGGACTTAGGTGTATTTATGTGGATATGAGGCACATTTCCTTTGATTTCAGGATAAATGGGTGTTGGAACAATAAATTACAAAAGGAAGCTAAAAGTGTGCAAAAAAGGGTAAAAATTGCAGTCCACAGTACGATCCGTAGGATGGACCTACGAGTTGTACTGAGGGCCGTGATAAGAAGCTGAAAGTTTAACCTGGAAGACTGATCCCACGAGACTTGTCACGGATCGTACCATGATGGTACGAGTCGTGGTAAGCCAGTCGTGATGAAATCCAGAAGAATTGCACAGGAGGCTGATTCTTAGTACGAGAGGATCCTACAACCTATAGGATGTTCGTACGAATAATACCTTTTCCCAATACTTAGCCAAATCTTCAAGCCACAAGTCGATGCCACGGACCGTGAGAAGCCCCTACGAGTCGTAGGAGGACTTGTGATGAGCTCGGTGATAGATATGAAAAGCAGTCCAGTTAGTTTAGGAAAAGGATTCTTGTGTCACTATAATTGCATTTTATGTTTTATTTTTTATAGAGGACGACAAAAAGACTTAATTTTAGTAGGAAAGCATTGTAGTAAGCAATTTTACATCATTGAAAGAGAGAATTGAGTTGGTTCAACCTTGTGATCAACCTTTTCTTAAACTCATATTGTTCTTGCTAATTGTTATTCAAGATTTTGCGGATTAATTGAAAGAATCATTTTTCTCAATCATCTTTGTAAGTATTGTTTTATGTCTTCAATCATGAACACAATTCACAACCTTGCAACTACGAAAGACTAAAACCTCCATAGCTAGGGTTGTGGGAACCATGGCGGATTAAGAAGCTAGGGTTGCACAAAGTGATTCTAAAACCAATACTAATTACTTGTATTGTAGTCTCTTCATCTTTAATGATTCTTAGCAGTGCGCAACGTTAGGACATGCCCGAATTCTTCACTTGCTTTGGTCGAAGAGGTAGAGATTAGGAAAAGAGAATTACAACAGAGCCTTGATCTTAATCATCATTGTATTAACTTGAGTTGTGGTCGTAGGATAGTTATATGTAGAACTTAGTGATAACGGTTAGTTTTCAAAACTCATGAGACTTGGTCGAGAAATTGAGGATAATCATTAAACAGGGATTGGTCGATCGATTGAATGAACCTAAGTTATCAGTTCTGTGAGTAAGTATTGGTAAAGATGACGAGTGTATACCCAAAGCTGTTATGAACTCATGGGGAACACAAACCCTAGTTATCCTTTAATTATTCTTTTGCAAATATAATCTTGACTGTTGTTTATTATTATTATTGATTTTTATTAGAATCCCCCCATTGTGAAGTAACTATCATACGAGTTCATCTACCGGCTGTAATCTAGATCTTCCATATTCCCTGTTGAATCGACCCCAACCTCTAAGTTTGGTTCTTTATTGACAATGTCCGCTTCTTTCTTCATTTGGAAGTGTGGTTTGAGCATTATCAAAAAGTGGCGTCGTTGCCGGGGAATACGACTAAGACTAGGTTATTAGCTTGTATTTGACTTGTTGGTAGTTACTTTACTTTTTACATTTTTTGCTTTGTTTTTCTTTTGTGACTTCCTCGGGCTTTTATCTAGGGATAAACCCTCCACTCAAACACTCAAATATGGAACATGATCAGTTGCCAACCTTAGTGGAGGAAATATACCTTTATGATACCTGAGATGTCACAAAAGTAGCGTTGTGCCGCGACATTAAATCAGGCGCTGCATGGGAGAAAACCCATGGGAGGCAAAGTCTGAGTAGCCACAAGTATGTCCTTTCCCCTACATGCTTATATTTTATTCTTCGGGGACGAAGCTCATTTTTTTAAGGGGGGGTGTACTTGTATTTTTGGGATTTTTGTTCATCTGAGTGTTTTTCTTGCCGTGTTTCTTTTCCATCAGGCATTCTATCTAGTAGAACCGGGAAGTGTTAGGATTTTTATTTTTTAGTCATGATTCTTGTTTTATTAGAAAGTAACTTAGAAATATTAAGTCAATGGATATGCACTAATTTTGTTGTTTTTAAAAAAATTGACCATGCTTAAAAAAAATTGTTATGTATTTGTGACAACAATGCATAATTTCTGCAATCACTTTATATTATTTAGTTATTAATAGCGCTAATCTTGTTAATCCATGTACGAACCAGACAGTTAAAGTAAAAGTAGTTCATGTACCATGTATGAGTGAGGTCTTAGTATTTATTGCGGTGGCCTCGGAAGGTATTATTGAGGACCTTCTCATCAAAGTAGGTAAATTTATCATACAAGATGATTTTGTGATATTGGATTTTAAGGTTGATGATAAAGTACCCCTCATCCTAGGACTTCTATTCCTGGCTACTAGTGGAGCTATAATCGATATAAGAGAGGGTACCCTCAAAATGAGGGTAAATGAGGAGGAGGAGCTCTTTAGAGTGTATTAGGAAATCAACCCACCCACACTCTACAGAGATCTTTGCAAGATTAGTGTAGTGATAGATGGAAAGTATGGGGTGATGGATTCCATGGGTCCACTATTGTAGGACATCTTAACAATTAATCCCAATTCTGCTGCGGGTAATATATGGAAGAATGTGATTGTGAAAGAGGTCCTGGAGTTGAAGGGGGAAAGTGTGGAGGTTGTTCCCTCTAAAATCAAGAAGAAAAGGAGAAGGTCCCCGAAAGGGAAGAATTTCTTAAGAATATCCTAAAAAGGATAGTTCACATCTTGCCGCGATGTAAAATTAGGTGCTGCTTGGGAGGTAACCCAAGAGTACCACAGGTACAATTTCGTTTCATTTTATTTATTTTGAATTGTGTTGTGGTTTTATGATTTGAGAACAGATTGAGGGAAAAGTCTGAGTACCCCGAGAATTTGATGTTAAGGAGCATGATAAAAAGATAAGTGTGGGGACGGTGACCCATGTGATTGAACACGAACAAAAAATGCTTCTAGCTAGGCCTAGAGGCCTCAGAAAGTATCTCTCACCTTTGTTTAAATTTTAATTCATATTTTGGGGACATAACATAATCTATGTGTGGGGTGAGGGGTAATTTAAAAAATTTGGTGATGTGATTTCAGGTGAATGTTGTGCTTCATCTGAAAGTTATATGGTTTGAAGTTTGAGTTGAGCACATTTCACTCACCTTTTGGTTTTTCTTGTCCTTTCTTTTTCGAAGGGGGGCACTTTGAACCAAGAATAAAATGTTTTCTTTGTCTGCACATAGTTTTTTAGTCATAGTTAAAGATTTTTTCCGATGATGGATGGATGTCGACCGTCTTCAGGGAAAATTAGTCAGTAGGTTTTCTTTCTGGACCCTTAGCTGATTGATTGTTTTATGGTCTTGTTGAATTCTATACATGATTGTAATATGCAAGTGATTTTATTTGTGAAGCATGTTGAACAGAGTGGATGACTTTGTTTAAGACATTTAGGCTCTCTATATGCTTATTGTTTAATTTTAAATTCATGTGATTAGCAAAATTAAGAGTCTACATAGGTGAGTCTTTAATTGAGCATGTGCAATGAGTGTAAGTTTTCTTGTATATTCCATGCTATTATGTAGTGTTGAGAACATCTATGGTGTGTTTGCAAAGCGAAATGAGGGATGTTAATTGTAAGAGATGATTTAGGCATTTCCTTGAATGAGCCTAATTTTTATCCTTTGCTTTACCTACCCTTAACGCATAATCCTAGTTAGCTCCATTGAGCCTTAAGCCCATACTTTGCAAGGCATAATACAAGCTGAATCCTTTTTTCTTTCAATAAGCCTTAATTTTATCCAAAACTCCTAAGCATTTAAGTGAATATGCAAAAGAGTTAAAGGAGTGAGAAAATTTAAAAAAGAAGGGAAAGAGTAGTTGTGGAAGTTGAAGAAAATATTAAAGGTGCACTTGATTAAAATGCATAAGTATTGGTAGGGAGTAAAAGAACAAATGAATGAAAAAGTTGCGTAAGTACTCCTTACTAATAAGCTAAGTGTGTTTAAAGAAATGGGGAAGCAAAAAGGAAATTGAGATTGAAAAGAATAAGAGGTGAAGTAAAAGAAGAAAATATTCTTAATGAGCAAGTGTAATGTATTAAAGAGCTTAGGGAAGATAGTCACTATTACTGGCCAGAATAGTACCTACCCGTCCTGTAGCTTAAATTGCAACCCGATAAGTCCTACTTGATTTTACTTTGTGATGTTCCTAAATTAGTGGAGTAATATACTAAGGGCAACCATATGGGTCATTACATGTTGCATGTGAATTTTTTGTGAGAGTGAGGAAAATAGAATGGAAGAGTAGTTTTGGAAGTTGAAGAAAAGATTAAAGGTGAACTTGTTTAAAATGCTTAAGTACTCCTTACAAATAAGCTAAGTGTGCTTAAAGAAATGGGGAAGCAAAAAGGAAATTGAGAGTGAAAAGAACAAGAGGTGAAGTAAAAGAAGAAAATGTGCTTATTGAGCAAGTGTGATGTATTAAAGCGCTTAGGAAAGATAGTCACTATTATTAGCCATAATAGTACCTACCCGTCCTGTAGGTTACATTGCTACCCAATAAGTCCTACTTGATTTTACTTTTTGATATTCCTAAATTAGTGGAGTAATACAGTAAGGGAAAGCATATGGGTCATTACATGTTTCATGTTAATTTTTTGTGAGAGTGAGCTTAATTCTTATCCATATACCTATTCTTATTATAACTTGTAAATTAGTGAGTGAAAATGGGTCTCTCTTTTGTGTGAGGGCACATGTTTAAGGAAAGATAGATTCATTTTAGACTTATTTATTGGTTAAATTTCTTGAGTTTGCTAAGTTTAGGGTCAATTCTTTATGACAGGAGGTCTTAACTTGGTTCTATGTGATTTTAGTTGATTATATACACAACATGCTTTATTTTAAACTTGCCTTCTAAGTCAGTCATGGTAGCCTTAATTTGAGTTGTCTTGCGTTAATTGGTGATGTGTCTTCTTTGTGCATGAGATGCAATGGAGTTGTTCGAGGACTAACAAGGCTTTAGGTGTAGGTTAGTGATCTTGGGCATATTTAAGTTCCCATGAGATACTTATACCCGACACTTAGTTGTGTTTTTACCTTGTTTTTAGTATAATCTCATGTATTTGTGCTTAGAATTGTGTGCATGGACTAACGAACATGATTAGTTTGTTTTGTAGGTACAAAATGCTAAGGTAGAAGCTAATTGTGTGGATCCATCAGCAAGAAGGAAGTTCGGAATGAAATGTAAAGAAGTCGCATGAAGGTGACATGAAATAAAGGCTACCGCACTAGGAAGCGTGCCATGGCAAGGAAAGGACGCGCTGGGGGCCGTGTCACGCCAGATGTGTGCACGCTAGAGGAGCAGGCAAGGAAGTGCCAGCGCATCAAGCAGTGTGTCATGCTGGGCGGGTTGCACGACAAGCACCATGCCACGCCAAGGGACGCACACCAACCTACGCCAAGAAATGCTAACACCCATATTTCCAGTAGCCATGCCTGACAGCTCTGTGCCATGGAGGTTGAGCTGCGCGATAGGCAGTGTGGTACGGAGGTTGTCCCTCCACGACCAAAATTTTCAACTTCCTACTTAGTATAAATTAAACACTTGGTTATTTTATTTGATTATCACGGTGTTATTTCGGGAAAGCATGAAGGAACGAAGGAGAATGGAGGAAACTCACCAAGGGTTCGATTTCTTTTCTTCTCTTTTATCCATTCTTGTAATTACTTGAATTCAAACATGATTTTGATATTTTGTATGAACATAAGTGGCTAAAACCCTTACTCTAGGGTTGAGGCCACATGATATGATTGCAATTGCATAAATTCTATGTTGGTTCTAGTTTTCATTTGTGTCTTGTCTTGCATTTTGGATTTTATACATTTTAGTGACTGAACACCATTAAAATGCATGCTTTAATCTTGGGCAAAAACTCGAAAGAGTAAACCCAGGTTAGAACTAAGAATGCAAGAAGCAAGTAGATAGTCTTCAAGACTTGATTCGCGGTTAGGATAGAATTATACCTAAATTGCCTGGCTTGGTTAAAAAATGGGAAGATAGTTAGACATCAACTTAGAATTGTCACATCACCACTCATAGAAGTAGTTGTAAAACTAAGTTAGGTTGAATGGTTAGAGGTTTGAAAGTCCATAACACAAGGAATTAACCCCATAAACTGCTCCACATAGATGAATGCATACGAATTACGTTGCCACATCCCCGCACAACGATGTAGTTGTGAGGCTAATTTGTTATGTTTAGAGGCTCGAAACACCATGAGAATTGCATATATCTTGTGAGACAAAAAATGAGATCTCAATACTTGAACCAAGTTGAATATAGCATTGCATGAATGTTAGGTCTTATCTTGAGATGTTTATTATTATTGTTTCCATCTTAATTTGTGATTACCTAAAGATTTAAAAACCAAAATCTTAAATCTTGAAAAAATCAACACTTGTAAGAATTGAATTAACACTTGAACTTGAATATTTTCTAAAGAGACTAGTCCCTATGGGTTCGACATCTAGCTCTTCAAGAGTCACTATATTACTTGTACGACCGCGTACGCTTGCGCGTGTGCTGGGGCACAACAAATGCCATAGTAGAGACATGAGCCAAACACTAGTTTAGCAGCAGCACCAGCACATTCAGCTCAGTAGGGTTCATCTACTAGTGTAGGTGGTGGTCAATGTTAGAACAAATTTTATGCACTATCATCTCGTCAGGAGCAGGAAGTCTCTTCCGATCTGGTCACTGGTATGTTATGAGTATTTCATCTTGATGTGTATGGATTGTTAGATATAGGGGATACTTTATCTTTCGTGACTCCTTATGTTGCTATTAGTTTTGCAGTCAGTCCCAAAATCTTTTCAGAACCCTTCTCAGTCTCTAGTCCAATCGGCTACTCAGTTATAGCTTGATAGGTATATAGAAATTTCTCTATCATGATCCATTAGAAATTCACCTCAGCCGACCTAGTGGAGTTAGATATGGTGGACTTCGATGTGATATTTGGTATAGATTGCTTACATGCATGTTATGCCTCAGTTAATTGCAGAACCCGTATGACACAGTTCTGATTTCCAGGTGAGCCAGTTTTAGAATGGAAAGCTAGTTCAGTTGTGACTGTAGGTCACTTTATTTCCTATCTCAAGGCTAGGAAGATGATCTCTAAGGGCTATGTGTACCATCTTTTTTGGGTTAAGGATGCTACATTCCATACCTCAACTCTTCAGTCAATTCCTATAGTATGTGAGTATCCGGAGGTGTTTCCAGATGATCTACCAGGAGTCCCTCCTGAGCGGGAGATGGAATTCAATATTGACCTTCTCCATGATATGTAGCTATATTCATTCCTCCTTACAGAATGGCTCCAGTCGAGCTAAAGGAGTTGAAAGATCTCCTAGATAATGGTTTCATCAAGCCTAGTAAATCCCCCTGAGGAGCTCCGGTTCTCTTTGTTCGAAAGAAGGATGGTTCCCTTAGAATGTGCATTGATTATCGGCAGTTAAACAAGGTCACAATCAAGAACAAGTATCCGCTCCCCAGGATAGATGACCTGTTTGACCAGGTTCAGGGAGAACACCAACGGCAAAAGTACTTTGTTGGGCCGACACTGACACTGAGAGATGAAAGCTAAGGAAGCGAATGGGATTAGATACCCCATTATTCTAAGTACTTCTTAAAGATATACCTCAGATCCAGCTATCATCAGCTCAAATTTTGTGTCACATCCCAAACATAGGCCCGAATCGAGACACGGGACAAAGAACCTCGAGAGGCTCAAAGTTGACCCATGGCATGAACGTGAAATCTAAACTCAACATAATCAAGTTGAAGTCTTATCATATATAATAAAGCGAATGTATAAAAATATCATAACATCCGAATACATAACACAATGCTAAAATTGAATACATTCTATGCCTGAAAAGTCTCTACTACTGACGAGTTGACGGGATAAGACTCCAACTAACTCACTATAGTCTGAAACTAAAAATACTCAATACAACTGATAAAGGGCCCTCAAAAGATGAGGATTCACCAACTGAGACTGGAAGATGCTAATACTAACAGTTTGGCTACTGGAAGGACTGAGCCTGAATATCCGAGCATGTATCATAAAACAATACAACATAGAGTATGCGATCAGTATGTGGAATGTACCGAGTATGTAAGGTAATTAAAACCGCTAACTAAGTAAAATCAGTGATCATGCATAACATAAAACATTTAATCATAAGAGTTAAGAGTAGGGCTTGCATGTTATTATCTAAAAACATGATTCATGCATAACTGAGTATCATAACTGAATCGAATTACCCAAAGCTGAAAACTGATAATCATAAGTAAAACTGAACATTGGGTCAAACCTTCTGAAAACATAATATCATGATTAATGAAGATGCATGACTGAAATCATGAGGAACAATGAGAGACTCATCATATAACCGGCACTACCACGATAAAGCTTATGTGGTCCTGATTATTACATTCAAGTGGGTAGAGCCGTCCAAAGCCTTTCAAGGGCTAGGCATGCTGCCATGATATCGATATCAAGCTGAAGACCCCTAGGGAGAAGAGAAAGCTCACAAGGGAGGTCCCAATAATCCAAACATACCTACATTGTCACAAATTTCTGAGACAGAGGGTTGACTGACCCTTAGCCTTCTCAGTGCTAGACACCACTCCCAAAAACATGTATATGTTCTCCATCATTTTTCAACGAAGCTAAACAATTTTCTAGTGAATAAGATGACTCATAACAGACATGCATAAATCTGAAATCATAACATGAGGAGCCTTGGGCTCAAACCATATCACAAGCTGAAAATAGTGGGAGTCTAGACTCCAAAATCCATGTGCTAAGCTAATAACATGAAATTTCGATGAATCCTGAAACATACTTGATCATATGGGATTTCTCAATACTTAAACATCCTTGACGTAGACTTTATTATTCCAAAACATGAACATGGACATGGGTAATTCAAAATCATACTTTCAACATATACGTCTCATCATGCTTCAATACATATATCATAGATCTCAACTTTCATGAACTTTCATGGATGGGCATCATAATTTATAAAACTTGAAAACATTGTAAAATATGCCCATTAATCATAATTCAACTTTAGAAACATGCATAGATCATACCTATACTTGATATTTAGAGAATTCACATATTGGGTTAAAACCCCATAGATTCATCAACTAGGATTTCATGAATTGAAGAGGGATTAGGCATGGGTATGGATGATTACACCCATTCATAACCCTACATACCTATAGATATCTGATTATACAACCCTCTTGAATGCCTAATGGAAATTTGGGGGAAGAACTTGATGAATCTAAGCTTAATCATCCTTAGCAGATTCTAGACTTGCATGCATGGAAGAGAATAGGCTTAGAATGAACTTATGCCTCTTAAAACACACCTTTATGTGCTTTAAATGACGTATTATAGGCCTTAGGAACTTAGAAATTACGGGAAAGCTCTTAATAAATTAGTAGGGAAATACTCACTGCTAGTGCGCACGAGAGGCTGGATGACTCATGCCCCACACCACGACTCGTGGTCTGCTTCTCATTGCCTGAACTTGTAATTTGTCAACACTGGTCACCACGAGGGGCACCACAACTCGTGGTGCACCCGACGACTCCTAGTGACTAGTCGTTAGATGCACTGTCCAAACTCTTCATCCTTCAATCAACTCTTGGCCATGGCCAACTCAATTAATCGTGGTGATGACCATAACTCATGGTTACACCCGTGGTCACCCCAAAATCCAAACTTCTACCAAGTCCACCCTCCTTCCTACAAGTCACTTAAAAACTCTTGGTGCACCACACGGGTCACTGGATGACTCGTCTTGTGACGTGGTTTAGAAAATCCTATTTTCTCTATCTCAACCCTCGGGTATGATCTTAGGGCTTTCGGGGTATTACAGTTAGAGAGAGTGACTTTCCAAAGATAGCTGTCAAGGATCAATACGGTCACTATGAGTTTTTAGTTATGTCTTTTAGACTAACGAATGCTCCGGTAGCTTTTATGGATTTGATGAACATGGTGTTTAGGCGGTGTTTGGTTATGTTCATGATTGTCTTCATAGATGATATTCTCATATACTCTCGGAGCGAAGAGGAGCATGCCGCTCATTTGAGGATCTGTTGCAGACTTTCATGGATCGTCAGTTGTTTGCTAAATTCAACAAGTGTGAGTTTTGGCTTAACTCAATAGAATTTTTTGTGTCATGTGATGTCTAGCGAGGGTGTGCAGGTGGACTCTTAAAAGTATGGGTAGTGATGAATTGGCCTAGACCAGTTAGTCCTTCGGACATTAGGAGTTATTTAGGTTTAGCTGGTTATTATAGGACATTTGTTGAGGGGTTTTGATTCATTGCAGCAAAGTTGACTAAGTGGACCCAGAAGAAGGTCAAATATCTATGGTCAGACGCCTCTAAGAAGATTTTTCAGGAGTTAAAGACTCAACTCATTTTAGCCCAGTATTGACCCTACCGAAGAGCATGGATGGGTTCGTCATGTATTGTGATGCCTCTAGGGTTTGTCTTGGTTGTGCGTTTATGCAGTATAGTAAGGTTATTGCATATGCCTCTAAAAAACATAAGACTCATTAGAATAATTATCTAAGCATGACCTAGAGTTGGCAGCAGTGGTGTTTTCATTGAATATTTGGAAGTACTACTTATATGGAGTACATGTGAATGTGTTGATGGACCACAAGAGCCTTTTGTGATGGCCTGAACGTAGACCCAAATCACAACACAAGAAAAGGAGCCCCGAGAGACTCCGAGTCAATCCATGGCATGGACATACATCTAACTCAATCAAGTAAAGAGGGATACTTAGCATAATAACATATTATACAACTCATGAGGGAATAAATGACACTCAATGGCCAATGATCCGTTGCAGATTTTAAGTGAAAAGAGAAAGAATTTCTCATTTTCTTTGACCGTAATCTTACAAACAGAAGTTCTTGGTCGAAGGTTCCATCCGTTGAATTTGAAATAGAACCTTCATTTCCCACTGGTAGATAGGAAATAGTAATCTTCGCTTTACGTAATTGCAAATTTCAAAGATACAGGCGGTGTGTACAGGGCCTGGGTACATATTCACCGCGACATGCTTATCCGTGATTTCTAGCGATTCAAACTTGACCTACTTGACTCAGCGGTTAGAGTATCGCGTTCATACGGCGAGAGTCATTGGTTAAAATCAAATAGTAGGTAAAACCGACTGAAACCCCTGCTTTTGCCAGCATGACAGCAAGCACGAACTGGCAGCAAGGAGTCAATTGAATGATCAAAGCATCGGTTGCTTCCACCTGTGGCCTTATTCGAGCGCCTTGACACCAGTTTCCTTTCAACAGTTCCTTCTCTACTCGCACCTTCCCTTCAGTCTAATTGGCCTAATTGCCTTTTGAATCTTTTCTGCTCCTCTTGATGTTGGAGGCATAAGCGCAGCTATTTCATATGTTGCAAAGTAAGTCTTACTAGGATTTAGTGACCCGAGACTGGCATTTGTCTTTCCTAGGGATGAGAAACTTTGTCTCGAAAGGGAGAGGAAGCATAATCATAACATAACATGGAAAGCGAAATGCACTTCATATCTGACAGTTGATTACTACTCATAGTCTGACAGCTTCTACATATTAGATGGGTTGATGGGATAAAACCCTTAACTAACCCGACAACTCTGGAAACTAAAGGTAAAGAGATAACTGATATCAACTAGTCCTTGGAGAATGAGGACTCACCAATGAGCTGGATGCTAACTCCAGGAATGAGCTAATGATAGTGCTGGGTCTGAAGATTGGATCCTGTACCATAAAATGATACAGCATAAAGAATGCGGTCAGTACATGGAATATACCGAGTATGCAAGGTAAGTAAAACAAACATTTAAAATACATAAAAGTTCATAAGAGATCATAAGAGCATGACAACATGCTCATAACATAAATAACACAATGCAACATAAGGCTCAAGGTTTTCAACACATTTGTAATCCATTCATTATCATAGTCATAAGAGAAATTTTATAAATCATAACTTGAGCCAAAGTAACATAAACATAAGAATGCATAAAAACATGCAGAACAATGGGAGGACTCGTCATAACCGACATCATCATGGTAGAGCCTTACATGATGCCCAACTATCTAAATCAAGTGGGTAGAGTCGTCCAAGGCTTTCCAGGAAAGGGACGTGCATTATGTGATATCACAAAAGAGGGGATCTATTAACATTGTAATGTATCATCATGAACCTACGGTGACACATCCAGCATCACCCGAATTACGGTTATATATCTTTATTTTTCTANATGTGATATCACAAAAGAGGGGATCTATTAACATTGTAATGTATCATCATGAACCTACGGTGACACATAGTTATGAGACACCGGCATAGTCCTTTGAACCCTGGGATACTCGGTGCTAGACACTACTCCAAAAAATATGCACATTAGGCTCGTACGTAAATCATAAACATCATTCATGAGATTCATGGCCAAATAGACATTAACATAATTGATCCCCATTTACATACATGTTTATCTATGAATCAAGGGCGTATTAATCAGCCAACGTCATAAATCGATCAATCAAGAAAATACATAACATAAATCATAAATCATTCTTGAACACGTGGGAATTTCCCAATACTTTAACGTGCTTGAAAATACTCAATTAACTTGAAAAAATGATTATAAACATGGGTAACTTGAGAACATGTCTTCCATCATTAATACTTCATCATACATGAACATTCATCATAAATCTCAACTTTCATAAACTTCTCATAAATTGCCATTTTAAATTTTAAAAAGCTTGAAACATGGTTTTAGTGGAAAACAATGTAAAACTTACCCATAATTCATAATTCAATAATAAAAACACCTTTTAATCATGCCCATGTAGTAAATTAAAATTTTTATGCATTGGGTTAAAACCCCATAGAATCATCAATGGAATTTCGTGATTTAGAGAGATTGGCATGGGTGTGAACTGATTCACCTATTCATAACCCTACATACCTGATTAAAGTTGATTCTTACACTTCCTTGATTGCCCAAAAGGAATTTGAGAAGTATTGGAAGGGCTTAAGATTGATCTCCTCTCTACTCCTAACTTGCATGCATGGGTTTTGAATAGGCTAGAATGACTTAATCTATCTTAATACATCTTGAAAATAGCTTAAAATGATGTAGTATAGGACCCTAGAGCATAGAAATGATGAGAACACTCTTAATAACTTCACAGAAAATAATCATTTGTCAATCCCCACAAGGGCCCTAACGGGTCGTTTCCACTAACCACGGGTCATTACATCGATCATTAGGTACACTATCGAAGTTTCACTTGGAACTCATAACGGGCCATCATATGAATCATTACCGGTTACCACAACTCATGGTCACTGATCTTGGGAAAAATTATATGCCCAAGTGATACTCAAATGCTTCATTTCGTCTTGTTTATCCATCGATATTTATGCATTCTCGTGTAATTTATAGTTAAAATGTGAATTTATACCAACCAACATGATTAGTGTTGTTTTGCAGGAAAAATGTAATTTTAGGAAGCTAAGATGCATGTTGGGAGAAATCGGGAATGGACTCGGAAGCGAGCAGTGGAAAAGGTCAAGGAAATGCAGCAAATTAAGGGGCTCCGCGATGGAGCCGTGTCACGCTGCCATCGTGGAGGCATTCTGCCCCGGATGATTAAAATTGGCCAAGTTCTAGTGGAGGTCCGCGTTGCCTTCGTGGCACGTTGGACATAATTACCTGGAACATGGAATTCCAGTGAAGGTTCGCGTTGGAGCCGTAGCACGTTGGCCATGCCCCGCGTTGCACGCCGTGGTACGTTGGGCATAATTACCTGGAGGACCGGATTCTAGTAAGGGTCCGCGTTTGTGCCGTGTCACGGAGGCAGTGCTCCGCGATGCACTCCGTGACACGTTGCTTGTTATTCCAGGAAAAATTCCCACTAGTATAAATAGCACACTTA
>JACEIK010003061.1:122002-134591 GCA_018107945.1 Datura stramonium | reverse complement strand
ATTGGTTTTAAGATCACTTTGTGTAACCCTAGCTTGTTAATCCACCATGGTTCCCACAACCCTAGCTATGGAGGTTTTAGCCTCTCATAGTTGCAAGGTTTTGAATTGCATTCATGATTAAAGACATAAAACAATATTTAAAACAATGATTGAGAAAAACACTTCCTTCGATTACTCCACAAAATCTTGAAAAATAAGTAGTAAGAACAAGAAGAATTCAAGAACATGTTGATCACAAGTTAAGACAAACTCAATCCTCTTTTTCTCAAGGTTTCTCCTCTATAAAATTATCAAAACTAACGTCCCTATAAAATAAAACCTAAAACATATTTATACAGACATAAGAATCCTTTTCCTAAGCCAACAAGGTGAATTTCCATATCTTTCGCCACTAGTGCCACGACTCGACCTACGATCTTCAGCATGCTCCTATGATCCGTAGCTTCCTCTCATACAATCTCAGCTGGCTAAATTCTTGCTAAGTATTAGATCTGGGTATGACTTGTACCATCAACTCACGACTCGTACTGAGCACCCGTACTTTGAATTAGAGATTTTGAAGTTTTTCTGAATTTTATCACGACCAAAATGGTACGACTCATACCTTCATCTTACGGGTCGTACTTGCTTCTCATAGCAGGAGTAAGACTCAGATGCAATTCTTCTGAATTTCACCACGACTTCCTCATCACGACTCGTACAAGCCTGCTACTAATAGTACTGGGACTCGTGGGCCACTCCTGTGGCCATCAGTACGACTTGTCGGTCCTTCCTATGATTCCTACTGTGGTCTGCACTTTTTGCCCATTTTGCACTTTTTTAAGCTATCTTTTGCAATTTTCTGTTCCAACACCTGTTTATCCTATAACAAAAAGAAAAATACCTCATATTCACATAAATACACCTAATTCCATGCTATTTTCTAGTTTTGAGCATCAAATGTGCTATAAACCCATAGCACATCAACACCCTCAACTTAAGACTTTTGCATGTCCTCAGGCAAGTAAAATAATAATTAAAACATGATGCTCAACTAGAAAATAGACTTAAGATACTATAGCCAATACTCAAACAAACCTGCACTTTCTATACAAACTCTATTGACCCTTTCTCATGGAACCACATCAGCTAATGTACTACAAGAGACCTCAAAACATCATAAACAGGGATTAAGACATGCATCTAGCTATCAACAGGCAGTCAAGTCATCACCAATGTTTTTCACATAGACCAACAGTAAAAGCAAACATAATCCATGTACCCTCACACAAATGAAGTCCCCACTCATATGTGATATGTAAAACATGATATGGGGACTAAGCAAGTAAGGCGCTCAGTCTCTCAAAAAAGTTACGAGTATTATGTGTCAGATACCATAGGCTTGCCCTTATTTCTCTGCGTTGGTTTTTCAGATGTTCAAGTTAAGATCACTATAGGACTTGGTATGGCTTGTAATGTAGGCTCAGGGCTGGACATGATAAAGATGGAAGATTTTATAAGTGACTATTCCTTCTTTGGCACTACATACATTGGCTACACCATTCACCTAATTCACCCTTTTATTCTTTCATTCCCCTTTTTTCCTTTTTCTCCCTTTTATTCACTTTTGCATGGGTGTGGTGAGTTTTCACTTTTTAGCTTTTTTTATAATTTCTTTGAGCTTTATTTTTCAACATTTACATCATATTTTTCATCCTTTTCTTTTCATCTAACCACACCTCATATTTTTCATCCTTTTCTTTTCCTTTCTTCCATTCCCACCTTTTATGCACCCCTACTCTAGCCACCCTCAACTTAAGCATTTTGCTTATGTTGAGGTTCACAATATTCAAGGAAGGGCCAGGGCCAAAATAGGTTCATTATAAAAAATGGGTACAGTCAATCGGTAAATCAAACAAACATGGTCTATTAAGGCTCAAAATTGGGATCAAGAGATTCATACAACTTTTGGTAGGGAAATATAGGCTAAAAGGTGAGCTAAACCAACAATAGCCTATGATCATATCCTAACCAACCATCCTTAGCCTATGCAGAGACCAACCAGACAAGTTCTAGATCTACACCACAATACCGAACTACCTAATATACCTCACTCACACATGGTACATGAACTATTTTCACCTCACCTATCTGGTATATACATGGCTTAACAAAAGTACTCATGTTGATAAAATAAATTACATCCAAAGATCCACAGCAATCATGCATGTTGTCACAAATACATAGCTACTGTATCAGAAAATGTTTAAACAAGGTCAATTTTTTTTACAAAAAACAAAACTAGTGCAATTTTCTTAGCTGAGTACTCCTAAGCTACTTTCCGATTAAATAAAAATCACAAACTAAAAATGAAAATCCTACACGTGCCGATTCTACTAGATAGCATGTTTGAGGGAAAAGAACACGACAAGAAAAACCCTCAAACGGAACAAAAATCCCAAAAATCACAAGTACACCCCCTCCCCTTTTTTGAAAAGATAGCTTCGTCCCTGAAGCATCATCTAGAATATCATAGAAAAGAGAACATACCTGTGGCGCACTAGGGCTCCTATCATCTCACGGAGGTTGTACCTCCGCTGCAATAGTGGCGCTAGTAGTGGCCAACACACTCAATTGTGTGTCAATAGGGGGAGTGGTCCCCCCCCTCAGCAGTCGTGGCCACTTGGACGGCCTCTGAAAATGTCTGGGCTGAATGTGGCTCTCTCGAAGGGTCATAGCCACGGGAAAGCTCGGGCTGGGGTGCGGTGGAGCTTCCTGCTCTTCTAGCTCTCTCCTGCAGCTCAGTCATATTTGTATCATGAGTCTGCATGCTCGCTGCTCGCTGCTCTAGCCCGCTTTGGCTCTTTCCTCTCCTTCTTTCTTCTTTTTCTCAAACTCTCCTCATTAGAATCTTCAGCAGCTCTCTTCTTGCCTTTATCACCAGCTAAAGTCAGCTCCCAATATGCTGCCAAATCAATATCCTCATTAAGCTCGGCATCTAGGTCCGTAAGAGTGGGGGCTACTGAAACTGTTGGTTTTCATAATGACAACTCAACTACTTGGCTCCGAAGAGCTCCCAACTCCACACAGAGACTGCTGGTATTTATCTGCTCTGCCATTCTCTCATTGAAACGACTCTCAAAACTATCTAGGCGGGCATGTACAGCCTGAGCTGTTGTTTTTATCTCTGACTTGACCCATGGTTTGACATTATCCATCATTGCTTGAATCTTACGCTCTACCATTGTCAATCTCTTAGCAAGATTTTGGAGGAAGTCCTGTGGTACCAAGATGTACCCTAGTGTTTGAGCCTGCATGTAGGGCAGTGGTGTAGTTGAGGTGCCAGGAGTTGAATTTGAATGATCAGCGTCTGTTGTCGGTGTCTCACTTTGCTCCTGCATCATGGGGATATTCACTTATACATCCCCTACTGGCTGGGCTGCTGGGATAGATATACGAATCCTGGATCTGCTTACCGGGTTCATCTCATCCCGGATAAGGCCTATGTATGCAATCCTTTGGCCTCCAATTAACCACTCATCACCCCGTGGAACTTCTGCCTCCATGCATAATCTGAATACAAGACTCAGGAATGGAATAGTAGTGCTTACTCCCGCTTCTTGGTCTCCTACCTTGTCAGCTATGATCCTCGGAATATTAGTGGGGTAACGAGATATGAGTCATGCAACCAAAGCCGCTCTGTCAGCACTTAGTGTGTTTTCGTTGACCGTAGGTGCTAACCGATGGCGCACTAGTGTCCAAAAGGCTTTTGCAATGAAGTTCAGCGAATTCTTAGTGACCTGCTTTCTACCTGTAAGCAATTCAGCCTCATCCTTGTTCTTAGCAATCAACTCAGCTAGCCATTGCAGCTGCCTCTGGTGCTCCTGCACACTCAACCATCTGATATGCTTCATCGCCTCCACCTTATAATCATACTCTGGTATCATCCTGGTAGGCAAGAACAGTGGGTCGTACAACAATCAAGCAATGGTCCGCTCAGATATATCAACTTCTCGACCTCGAACCATAACACTCTCCAGACGAGGTTGGTCTTTTATTTTCTGCCCTTCTTTTGCATTTACCTTCATTTTGGCCAAGTAGTTGGCATAGAACACCCGAATTATGTTTTATGTGTACTGTGTTGGAGTCTTGGCCATCCACTCAAAACCATAAAAGCTAAAAATCCTCTTCATCTCCTCAACTTCATTCAATGCAGTTGTGAGGATCCACTGTTCTTCTTGAATACTCCTCCGTGGCTTATTTTTGGTGGTGAGAGAGATGCCTTGTTCATAGATTTCTTTGGCTCCCGGCACTGTCCACCGGATTGCGCGGTTTTCCCTGGGTGGGTTCTGCTCTTGTGAAACAACAGGAGCCTCTTCCTCTAACTCATCACTGCCACATTGCTCTTCACTCTAGGTCTCTCCTGACCCTTCCTCAGCATTGGAGTCGCTCCCTGACTTTTGACATTCCTCTCTAACTCCCTCTTCAGACTGGGGAGCTTGAGTGGATGTGGCCATGGTTGCTTCAGCTTGGGCCTTTGCTCTCGTCTTAGTGGTTCTGGTTCCATCGATGTACGAGGTTTCTATTTGATACTCCTCAACCGAACCACTGGGTGAGTCTCTGGCCTTGTCAGACTTTGAGTCAGTCGGTTCATCAATCAATCTCCTTTGGGCTGCTGGTTTATCTGCCCTGCGTTTGTATGTCATTATACCTATAGAGAAAGAAGTTAGCATTCCATTTTTGAAAAAGGGAAGTTAGAAAAGAAAGTTGCAGCTTTTCACCACAGGTCAACAGTACGAGTCGTACCACGAAGGTACGACTCATAGGAGATCCCAGATTCTGAGTTATCTAAGCTACGACTCAAAGGTACGACTCGTACTATGAAGGTACGGTCCGTACATTGATTCATCTGATGTAGATAAAGTTTAATGTTCTTCTAAATTTTTATACGACTCATGGTACGACCCATAGGTCGACTCCACAAGTCGTACTGAGAGATTTTTTGTGTGACATTGTTCAATTTAGGGGTACGATTGCTCAATATGACTCGTAGTGTCTAACTACAATTCATACTGTGCCTTGTACCCTTTCCAACCTTTGTTGTTTTTTTTGTTTCTCATTGTGCATTGGTCCTTTTTGGCATATTTTGGGTACTTAGAATTCCCCCAGGTTTAGGCATGTTTCAAACTTATTTCAACAATGCTCAACCCTCCCCTTATACTTTTAGCCATAACCCGTATCCCAAAACCCCTAAGAAAAAAATTCAATGTTTCAACTCAACTCAACAATCAACATTCATTCAAGTTTTCATGAGTATCACAGTTTCAACCCGATAGAATCGTATTTCCTTTTGAACCCATTTTTGACTTCACAAAAGCTTGAGTTTCGGCCCCTTCCAATTTTATTCATGAGTGATTAAAGAAATTCAAAACATAATAATTACTTGATTGTTGTTTCGTGGACCGAAATTAACTTCTAGGGATTTGCAATCTTAGTGGGAGCAAGGATTTTTCCCGATTCCTTGGTGATGAGAAGCTATGGGTGTGGTGGAGGTTACTTCGTTTGTAGGTTTGTGGTGTTTTCGTGGGAGAGGGGTGTAATTTGAAGTTTAAATAGGTAGGGACAGATTAAAAAAATCATGGTCGAATTGTGTTATTTTGACCCGTCACAACTCGTACCACGAGTCGTAGGTAGATCCCATGACTCCTCCTCTTGACTCGTGGATAGCCTTTTAAAGGAAACTTACATGATGACCTACGAATACATCATACGACCCATACCATTGAGGTATGATCCGTAGGATGACTCGTAGGTCGAGGCTTGGGATCATTTTGTTCTGAACCTCACCATGACTGCTGCTACGGCTCGTAGGATCTTATTACGAGTCATACTGAGAGCCATAGCAACTGATGTTTCAGACTCCTGCATTCAATTCTACCTGCACACTGAGCACACATTAGATCATTAAATTTGGTTGCCTCCCAAGAAGCGCTTGATTTAACGTCACGACACGACGTAAGTAGGATGATTACTCAGACTTCACAAGTTCAGCACTCGGGTTTCCTCCCAAGAAGAGCCTGATTTAACATCACGACACGATGCAAATCTCTTGACAACTATGAATTCGTCAAGTGATTCATACTCATCCTCCACTACTGAGATAACACTAAATTTCTTGGGTTGCTTCATTGTCTTACAGATGTTGAATGTGACCTCCTCTTGATTTTGCCTAAACTTCAACAGGATAGCTTCTATATCTACTAAATCTCTCCCCATTGCAAGGAATGGTCATGCTAAAATTATGGGGACCTCATAATCAACCTCGCAATCCAAAATCACGAAATCTGCTGGGAATATAAATTTATCTACCTTGACAAGCACATCGATCAGGATACCTACCGGCTTCTTAACTGTTATGTCGGCCATCAGTATCCGCATGTAGGCCGGTGTAGGAGTTCCCAATCCTAACTTCTTGAATACAACAAAGGGCAATAAATTAATGCTAGCTCCCAGATCACAGAGTGCGCTTGCGAACTCAACATTACCAATCATGCATGGTATAGTTAAAGCACCTGGGTCCTCTTTTTTATGTGCTAAGACCCTTGTAGCTATGGCACTGCAGTGATTCACATTGTCACTAGGCTCATAGCTCACAGATCTTTTTTTTGTCACCAGGTCCTTCATAAACTTTGCATATCCTGGCATCTGTTCTAAATCTTCGACCAATGGTATGTTCACAGATAGCTACTTAACCATTGAAAGGAATTTCTAGAACTTACCATTCTCCACCTTCTTCGTCATCCTTTGGGGGAATGGTGGTGGTGGTCGTGGGATAGCTTTTTTCACTTGTGTTGCCCCTTGATCCTTGGTAAGTTCCTTCTCACCTCTCGGGGCCTCTTGCAACTCACCAGTCTCTTTCTCAGCACTTGTGTCATCATCCTCCATTATGCTCTCTTTCTTCCATTCAACTTCAACTGGAAAAGGGGGGTCAACTGTGGTTTTTCCACTCCTAGTCATTACCGCCATACAATGTGCATTGTTCTTTGGAATTTGGACAGTGTTTCTAAGCAGTGTACCCTTTGTCTAGGGTTCATTGATGCTAATAGTTGCACAAGTTGGTGTTCAATTTTCTTGATGGTAGTAGCATGTGATTCCACTTTTTCACCCATACCTGACAAATCTCTCAGATCTCCTTCAGCTGATCATCGATGGACCTCACCTTTTTCAACATCTCAACTATCACGCTTTCCAACTTTGATTTACCAGGATCCCATTCTCGTGTATTAGGAGGCACATAGAATCCGACCCAGTCATTGTGATAGCCATCATTGCGCCTCCAATCACCTTGGCACTCACGTCGTCGACTCCTATCTATGAACCCATTTCTGTTGTAGTTTTCTCTATAATGGATCCGACCTTGATTTCCAGAACCTTGGTTCCAATTGTCTTGCCCAGACGCTTGGGCGTTGGTTCGAAAACCCGCCACCTGGCTATCAAAAATGTTTGCCGCCTCCTCAGAATCAGAGTGATCAGCTCCTTTCTCCCTTCCTTGAGTACCCACTGCATTAACCTGCTTGGATCCAGCTCCAATATTATGCTTCGTCAGCAAGTCCAATGATGAGTGCATGTGAGCCAACTCTTGGTCACGCTCTCATTCTTTTCTTCATTGGTCTGCAGTCAGACCAATAACATATGTGCCTGTCACTACATCCGCCTCCCTCGTATGCCAAGCCCTGTTTGTCTTAGTCACCCTGTCAAGAATGGTAGCAGCTTGCTCCCAAGTGTGACTAATCAATGCTCCTCCAGCTACCGTGTCTGCTATAGCCTTGGTGCTATTGTTTAGAGACCTGTAAAAAATTTCCAACAAACTATCATCTGCAATTTTGTGGTTGGGGCACTTAGTTAACTTCTTTTTGAATCTCAATCAAGTTTCATGAAGTGCCTCAGTCTTCATCTGTCGAAAATTATAGATCTCATCTTTTAGCTGTAACATCCTAGACGGGGGAAAGAATCTCTGATAAAAGGCCTGTTTAAGCTCCTTCCAATTGGTTATGGAGTCGTTGGGAAACTTCGATAACCACAAAGTAGCTTCCCTAGATAGAGAAAAAGGGAAGTGTTTGAGCCGTATTGCATCCTGGCTACCCCGGGCAACCTGTATGCCATGCATATGCCTACACCGTTCATTAGGCGTAGGTTGGCGTCATCCGCTGCGTGACCACTAAACAACGCTTTCATATTTAGTAACTGAAATCATGGTGCTTGTAATGTCGAATTTGGCCCCGACGTGCAGTGGCAGTGGCACAATTTCTCCAGTTGACCTGACTTCATCAATATATGTGTCAACATCATCGTCAAAGTATTGAGGGGCGAATCTGTGAGCTCTGTTGCCCCTCCCTTGTCGACCAGCATTTACCACTTCCTCTCTCTCATCTTCCGCATGTTGTAGTGCAGCTTGCCGAGCTAGCTCGGCTTGCCTAGCTTTTTCAGCTATGTCCGCCTCTCTTTGCTTGTGGTTTTCCATGTTACGCAGTGCTCTTTTGATATTTGGATTTAATGGAACAAGAGGTTCTCCTCTACTCCGAGTGCAGAGCATTCACCGGAGAATAGCCTGTGGGTATCAAAGACACAAAAATAAACGTAATTAAAGAAATAACTACCAAAAAGTTAATTACAAGCTAATAACCTAGTTTTAGTCGTATTCCCCGGCAACGATGCCACTTTTTAATAACGCTCAAACCACCCCTCTTACTGAAGTGAGAAGCGGACGTTGTTAATAAAGAACCCAACTAGAGGTTGGGGTCAATCCCAGAAGGAATAGGGAGACTGGATTATAGCCGGTAACTGAACTTGTAAGGTTGTTACTTCAAAATAGGGGGATTCTAAAGAAAATCAATAAAAAAAGCAAATATCAAAATTCTGATGTTAAATAAATATCAAAGGATAACTAGGGTTTGTGTTCCCTATGGGTTCATAACTTCTTTGGGTATACACTCGTGATTATCGCCAATACTTACTTATAGAACTGATAACTTAAGTTCATTCAAACGACCGGCCAGTCCCTATTGAATGACTATACTCAATCACTCGACCAAGTCTCGTGTGCAGTTTCAAACTATCTGTTATCATTAAGTCCTAGATTTAACTATCCTGCGACCACAGCTCAAGTTAATACAATGATTATCAAAATCAAGGCTCTATTTTAATTCTCTTTTCCTAATTTTTACCTCTTCAACCAAAGCAAGTAAAGAATTTGGGCATGTCCTAATGTTGCGCACCATTAAGAAACTTTTAAGCATGAAGAGAATATAATATAAGTATTTTTACTGGTTTTAAGATCACTTTGTATAACCTTAGCTTGTAAATCCATCACGGTTCCCACAACCCTAGCTATGGAGGTTTTAGCCTCTCATAGTTGCAAGGTTGTGAATTTCATTCATCATTAAAGACATCAAATCAATACTTACAACAATGATTGAGAAAAACACTTCCTACGATTACTCCACAAAATCTTGAAAAACAAGTAGTAAGAACAAGAAGAATTCAAGAACATGTTGATCACAAGTTAAGACCAACTCAATCCTCTCTTTCTCAAGGTTTCTCCTCTCTAAAATTATCAAAACTAACGTCACTATATAAATATAACCTAAAACATATTTATATAGACACAAGAATCCTTTTCTAAGCCAACAGGGTGAATTTCCATATCTGTCGCCACTAGTGCCAGGACTGGACCTACGATCCGTAGAATGCTCCTATGATCCGGAGCTTCCTCTAATACAATCTCATATGGCTAAATTCTGGCTAAGTAATTGATCTAGGTACAACTCATACATAAATTCACGACTCGTACTGAGCTCCCATACTTTTAATTAGAGATTTTAATGTTTTTCTGAATTTCATCATGACCAGAATGGTATGACACGTACCTCCATCTTACGGGTCGTACTTGCTTCTCGTAGCAGGAGTCAGACTCAGATGCAATTCTTTTGGATTTCACCATGACTTCCTCATCACGACTGGTACAAGCCTTCTACTAATCGTATTGGGACTCGTGGGTCACATTTGCTCAACTTTAACTTTCAGCAACTTCTTACAGCCATTAGTACGACTCATAGGTCCTTCCTAAGATTTGTACTGTGATCTGCACTTTTTGCCCATTTTGCACTTTTTTAAGCTATCTTTTGCAATTATCAGTTCCAACACCTGTTTATCCTGTACAAAAGGAAAAGTACCTCATATCCACATAAATACACCTAATTCCATGTTATTTTATTAGTTTTGAGCGTCCAATGTGTTGTAAACCCACAGCACATCATCATCTAATAGGGATGAACCAGTCGTTTGGATGAACATATGTTATGAGTTCTACATGTTAAGCATTGGAATAGATCACAAGTGTAAAACCCGAAGTAGTTATGAAACCATGGGGAACACTTACCGTAGCTAATTGCATTAATATGAAATCAACATTCAAATTCTCAAGATTGTTACCTATTACTTTTATTTTACCTCCCTTTTAAGGAAGTAATTGACTTAAAATCTTAAATACTAGCGTTATTTTAGATCCTGAGAATATTCCCAATGGGATCAACCCCAACCTTTGTTGGGTTATTTTTTGACAACTTTCACTTCATAATTTATCAGGAGTGTGAGTTTGAGCATTATCAAAAAGTGGCGCCATTGCCGGGGAATACAACATAGGATTAGATTAATTGCTTGTGTTTATTTCATATTTACGCTTTTGTTTTCTTTTTCTGACATGTCACAAGTTTGTGTGTAAACACAAGCAGCCAAAATGTGACCATGATCTCAATAGGTATCGTGTTGAAGTCTAAGTAATCAAGATACTTGCGACGTGCCGCAGCGTTACATCAGGCACTACTTGGAAGGGAACCCAAGATGATTTTTGAATTTTTTAATGTGTTTGTTCAAGTATGCAGGTGTTAAATCATAGTTTTTAATGAATGTTGAGAATGAAATACATAAACGTGGTTCTAAATAGATGAGCAGTGCATAGGGCAACACAAGACCTAGTGCTAGGCGCAGGCATAGGCGCCGCAAGGCTTGGTATGACACGTAGGATTATCCATGCAATGAGCGTTGTGACATGCAGGAAAGATCAAGCAGTGAGCACCATGACGCGTGATAGTGAAGGTGCACGCATCATGAAGAAACAGTCCCAGGAAAAAATATGCTCGGGTCAGCAGGTTTACCCGACCCATGGGGTCTTTTAAATAGCCCGAACCTAATTTTTTTCCCCATTCTTTCAGCTATCCGTGCCGCACACCACAAAACTACCAAGAGATTCCTCCAAAAACTTCATCTTTTCTTCAAAATCCTCCAAACTTTTTCACCAAAATCATAAAATATAACATTCTTCTTGTGAAACTTCCATAAATGACACCAAAAACAAGCAAGGGGGAAGGAGTGGCTTATTCAAGCCATGGGTCAAAAAGAACAAAGAGAGAGAATGAGGAGAAGCATGATGATATGAGTCTTCAACAACAACCATTCAAGCGCGATGGACTCCATTGGGTGATAGAGAAAGAAGGTAAAAATGGTTTAAAGAGCATAAAGAATCAAAGTACTCAGATGAAATGCTTGTTGATTGAAGAAGTTTATCATATGTATTTCCTCACATGATAGATAGATTACCCACTATTGGTCTTGATTTTGTATTTAATGCTCCAGGTGATGGTAATTTAAATATGGTGAGGGAATTCCTTGCTTATTGGCAACCAAAAGAGAGGTCAAACAAAGTCAAAAGTAGAGGTCAAATTATCAACTTTTCACCTATTACTTTGAATAGATTGCTTGGTACACCTATAATGCTACATTTTCTACAAATGAAAGGAATTTTTGGGTGCAAACTGAGTGAGGACGCAAATCGCCACTTGAGGAATTTCTTAGAGATCTTCCAGCCTTTCAACATAACAAATATAAGTCAAGAGTCTATCAAGTTAAGGCTTTTTCCATTCTCCCTAACGGGAGAGGCGATTATGTGGTTGGAGGAACTCCCTCCTGGTTGCATTACATCATGGCAAGAATTGACTGAAGCATTTTTGGATCATTTCTTCTCTCCATCAAAAATGTTGCAACTGAAGGATAAAATCACAATATTTAGGCACGAGCCAGGAGAACCGTTGCATGAAGAGTGGCTAAGGTTCAAGAAGAAGGTTTCCCTTTTCCCCAACAAGGTCTTCTTGATGGAGTTCTCCTTCAAAGTTTTTACCGAGCTCTAGACTCCATTAACAAATTCATTGCCAATAATTTAGCCAGAGGATCAATCATGGATCAAACATATGGATTATCTAAGGTTCTTTTGGATAGAATGACAAAGACAAATCGGGTATGGCATACGAGAGAGACCAATGTATCAACACATGATATTGGTTCTAGTGTGTTGGTAGCTGAGTATTGAAATCATAGATGATCTTATAGAAAAGATTAATGAAAAAGTTAAAGGTTGAATTAAAATTAAAGAATGAATTAAAATTAAAGGTTGAATTCAAATTAAAAGATGATAAGGTCATAAGAACAATATCTGAAAAGTCTGATAACGACATTAATAAGTTAAGCTCTAAATATTCCATCAAAAAGAATTATTATA
>JACEIK010003061.1:97502-108152 GCA_018107945.1 Datura stramonium | reverse complement strand
CTATTTTTAGATATATTCTTAAAAGAAGTACTCTGTATATATCAGATCTTAACTTTATCTTTTTGAACATTCTTTTTGCTGAAGAAGAAAGTAGAATTCTGTACCAAGGTAAACCATTGTTAAAGACATATTGTCGAATTTGATTTTTCTGCACTTATTATTGAAATCAATGAGTTTATTGTTAAATATGCTCTTTAGTTTCTTAACCATGAGTAGCAAAATCATTAACTAGAGGTGTTTGGTGATGAATGCTTAATTAGATTTGGTATTGCTAAATTCATCTCAATATTGCTTAATTAGTGTAAATATGTTAAGTTCTCTCCAATTTATAATTGATGATCCATAGTTGCAGATGTGGGTCTACTATCCTTACTTGGTTTCTGCTTGGAAGAGAAGAATCGAGTACTGGGAGAGAATTTAATGGGGGAAATGGATGTGATGTTGTGGAGTTAGGCTAGATATAGCAAAAACCCATATTCTCATTCCCAATTAATAGCTAACAGCTAGTAATTAGTGCARCTATTAATCCAAACATGATTGGGCTGATTTAATAGTGTCTAGTGGTTCGAAAGAACTCTAGAAAGAGGCATTTATGAGGTTGAAAAACATTGGATTCCTACCTTTCCAAAGTTATTTACACAATTTGAAATGATGAGATGATCTAGCATATCCTTGTTTAAATAGCACATCATCTACACCACACCTCTAGTCTCTCTCATTAGTGTCTACAACTTTGGTTATTTTGCTATTCTAATTAGTTGAGTTAGAATCTATACCATATTGTTAACATCAAGTCTCCTCCAAATTATTTATTTCTTTGTTTCTTTTGAGTGGCGCGAACTAATTTTAATTTTACAAACAACACTTGTGCATATCACTTGTTAGTCTCTATGGGATTCAACCCCGACATCCATCGGGATATTTGTTTTGATACAATGACCCTTTACGATCTTTTGTAATGAAGCGTCTATTTTGGACGTTATCAATGTCATGTCGCGATGTTAAATCAGACGCTTCTTGACATTCAACCCATGTGGTGGTTTGGTGAATTCTGAGTAACCGAACTACTTGCGTCGTGCTACGATGTTAAGTCAAGCGCGTCTTGGGAGGAAACTCATGTTTATTGACTTATGTGTGTATAGTGTGCAGGGGAAACAAAAATAGGTGGCAGAAGAATTTCTAAGCAGACTAGTACTACGGTTCTCAATACAGCTCATAAGAGGATTGTACGGTCCATAGTATGATTTGTGGTGAGAAGCAAAGATGTATCTCAGTACATGATTCAAGGTAAGATTGGTCCTATGACTCGTAACTTCATTGTATGGGTCGTAGTACTCACTGTGGTTATGAACTATGTAAGGTATGGAGCTCAAAGTAAGAGAGACCTATGAGTCATAGTACGAGTCGTACCTTCATAGTAGTAGTCGTAAGAAGTAGGCGTAGGTCCACAAGTAAGTTTCTCAAACCTCTTTGTTAAGACTCCAAGGGACGAGTAGTACGGCCTTCCTACGACTCGTGGTATGAGTCATGACAGGTCAAAAATCTTAAAATTACCCGACTCGGCCCAAAATTTTCAAATTTTCCCTACAACCTATTTAAACATCAAACAAACCGTACTCTCCTACCACGCCCTCAAAATCAAATTCACGAATAGAACTCACAACTCCCTCACACCTATAACTCAGAATCAAGATCAATTGAGCAATCTTTTTGTTGAGTTAACACTATTGATTTCAAATTCCAACCCTAGTTCCTCATTTCCAGTTGAAGTAAGCAACATTCAAGTAAGTGTTATGCTTACAATTTGGTAATGAAGACCTGTGTGCTTGATGCAAACCTGCTTAATCCCTGAGAGTCCTCTCAATGCTAAAAAAATTTAAAAGGACGATGACCGGGGATGTGAACAAGTTTGTGTGTGACTGGGAAGGGATTTAACATGTAAAAATCGCACAATGAACTGTTAAACATGAGTTATGGGTTGTGATTAAGAATGCGTGGAATAGGTAACTGTAAAAAATGATGAATGCATGCCTAGACTTGGGGAATTCTGAGTACCCAACACCAAATTAAAACCACCTACAAACTGCATAAAAAATAAGGCAGGGAAAGGCTTCACAAGCCTTCCTACGACTCAAAGGATGGCTTGTTGGGACTGGCCCAAGCCAGACTTGTCAAAACCCCGAAGTACAAAACCTAGTACAGCTCATAATATCCTGCTGCAAGTCATACCTGGCAATCATACCAAGAGTCTAAAAAGGGTTAAGTCCAAAAGTGACATTACGATCCTTCCTACAACTCATGGAATCGACTTATGGGTCGTACTATGAGTCATGAAAAAATACAGAACATTTGTTTTCAAGAAGCATCCTCATACGACTCGTGGTATGGACCATACCTTCATGGTACGAGTCTTACCTCAGAGGCATAACATTAACCTGAGACATTACGAGTCTCAATACGAATAATACCTCCAAGGTACGACCCGTACTGTAGACCTATGATAAATTATAAAGGACTTTATTCTTGCTTTCTTTTTTCAGGTTTGGAATTCTAACGCTTTTTCTCCACAAGTACAATGATGCAGAAAAGAAAAGCATCCAAAGCAACTATTCAGATGGCATTGATAGATGAAACCTTCGAATCCAAACAAGCAGGAAACACCCCTAGTGGTTTAGTAGAGGAATATCGAGTCGACACATCTGATGCTGACGGGACACGAACCACTAGTGCGAAGGCTAAAGCCCAGGCCATGGCGGCCACTACTACATTCGCTGGTGCTCTCCAATCTGAGGATGGAGCTGAGAAGAGAGCCCAAGAGTCCAAAGTAGCTCTAATAAAGAAGAGGGTTCCGACAGGGCCCAATCCAGTGATGCAAATAGTGAGTCCAGATAAGAGGAGGAGCCACCTAATGCCGGCAGGTGCAGAATCCGCCTAGGGAGAACCATACCATTCGGTGGAGAGTACTAGGAGCTCGGGAAATATAAGAACAGGGTATTGTTCTCACCACCAAGAACAAACCTAGACGGAGAATTCAAGAAGAGTCGCGGATCCTCACCAATTCACTAGATAAGGTAGAGGAGATAAAACGGATATTTAGCATCTATGGATTCGATTGGATGGCTAGGGCGCCGAATCGATACACTTTAGAGATCGTGTGGGAGTTCTATGCCAATTAGTTGGCAACCATGGAGCAGAAAGCATAAGAGGAGAAAAACTGAAAGATCTACCCAAGATGGAGAGCATCATGTTAAGAGGTTAAAATGTGGATATATCCGAGCGCTCTATTGCTCGGGTTTTATATGGGCCCCAATTCATACCACCACATGCTACACCAGAGTATGACTATCGGGTGGAGGCCTTGAAACAGATCAAGCAGTTGGGTTTTCATAAGAGGCTGAGGCAAATTCAGTGGTTCTCCAGAGTTATTGATGAGGAAAAAGAAGAGGCAGAATGGGTCACTAGCGACAAGCAGTTATAAACAATTCTTTGAACTTCATAGCAAAAGCGTGGTGGACGTTACAGTGCCACTGGTTGGCCCTGATAGTAAATGATAATACCCTCAGCACCCAGATACCCCATCTATATCCCGAGGATCTTTGCAGAGGCGATTCGAGATTGGGCTATGGGATTGAGCAATACCATCCCATTCCCGAGTATCGTACTCATGCATAGAGGCGGGTATCAAGGTGTGTCATGGTGAGGACAACTTGATCGTAGGACAGAGGATCACTGATATTGGCCTAATCCGGGATGAGATGAACCTGGTAAGCTGGGCTCGACTTTCTACCACAGACCCAGTATCACAGATAGTTGGGGGCACACAGGTGAATTCCCCACTTCACAAGAGCAGGGCGAGACACTGCCTATAGATGTCGGTCATTCAAATGCAGCTCCTAGCACCTCTGTGGTACCACCTATGATCCTCAAGAGCCAGACTCCAACTGGGTATATGCTAGTGCCTCAGGAATTTTTGCAAAAGCTAGCCAAGAGACTAACCACAGTTGATAAAAAGGTTCAGTCGATTATGGAGAACGTCAAGCCTTGGGTAAAGGCTGAGATTGAGACAACTGCACAGGCCCTATCTGCCAAGCTAGATGGTTTTTAGAGTAGATTCAATATGTGTATGGCCGAGTAGACTTACACGGGTGAGGAGTTGGGGCTCTTCAGAGCCAAGTGGCCAAGCTGTCATCACGACAACTAGCAATCATAGTAGGCCCTACTCTTCCTGACCTCAGCATTGGCATTGACGAGGAGCTTGATCTGACAGCTTATTAGGAGCCTACAGGAGTCGAGAAGGAGAAAGGGAAAAAGAGGATCTTTGAGGATGTTGGATATGAGACCCTAAAGAAGAAGAGAAAGAAAGAAAAAGAGAGAGCGCAAGTGGGAAAGATTGGAGAGTCAGCAGACTCACAATGAGTATCAGTCAGAGCTGCTTGAGAGAGAAAGATGAGCGGGTAGCTCCACCAAGGCCCATACAAAGCTTGCGGGTGGAAAGGACCCTTTGGGAGAGCCACATTCAGCCCCAGTGATTCTAGAGGTCATAGAGGCAACCGTTACTACTGAGGGGGTAGCCATTCACCCTACTGATACACCAGTGAGTGCACTTACGATTGCAGCGAAGGTACCACCTTCGCAGGATGACAGGAGTGCTTAGTGCACCACAGGTATGTTCCCCTTCCTTCTGCTTTACGTTTTATTCTTCGGGGATCAAGCATGGTTTTTAAAAGGAGTGGGGTTGTACTTGTTTTTCTTATATTTTGTTGGATTCGTTCGAGGGTTTCTCTTGTTGTGTTTCTTTTCTCTCGGGCATTCTATCTAGTAGAACCGGCATGTTTAGGATTTTATTTTTGTGATTTTTGTTTAATTAGAAAGTATATTAGGAGTAATCATTCAATAAATTGCACTAGTTTTGAATTTGTAAAAATTGACCCTGTTTAAAAAAAATTATGATTAGTTATGTATTTGTTGATTGCAAAGCATGATCTTTATGGATCGTTTTATTTCATTTATTGTATTAGCATGAATAGTTTTTTTTAGCCACGTATAAACTGGACAGGTAGAATGAATGCAAGACGTGTAGCATGAGTGAGTGAGGTCTAATACCTAGTTCAATACTGCGTACAGGATCTAGAACTTGCTCGGTTGGTCTTTACATAGGTTTTAGAATGGTTGGTTAGAAAAGGATAATAGACCATTTTTTTAGCCCAATTTTATCTTAAATGACCCTACCAAAATTATATGATTCTCTTGATCCCAATTTTGAGCTTTATATGAATCATTTTTCTTTGATTTACCAATTAACCATACCTATTTTTATATGAACCTATTTTGGCCCGGGTTACTCCTTGGACATTGTGAACCTCAACATAGGCAAAATGCCTAAGTTGAGGGTGGCTAGAGTAGGAGTGCATAAATATTGGGGAGGCGAAAAAGAAAGACAAAAGAAAAAAGGCAAAAAATAAGGTGTGGTGTGACCAAAGAAAAAAAAGAAAGAAAACTTGAAAAAGAAAATACAAAAAGAAAAAGATGCATAGAAGTTTGAAGAAACACACCACACTCATACAAGCGCATAACGAATGGTGAAACGGGAAGAAAAAAATGAAAAAGCAAAAAGGGTAAAAAAAAATGGAGCCACATGTATGTAGTGCCAAGGAGGGGTTTAGTCAGTAAAGAGATTCAATATCTACCATACCTAGCCTGAAAGCCTATTTACAAGGCGAATTAAGTCCTATAGTGATCCTAGTTTGACCATCTGTCAAGCCGAAGTAGGGAAAATAAGGGAAAGCCTATGATATCCGACATGCAGTATTTGGAACTTCTTTCTGAGAGTCTTACTTGTTCAGTCCCATGTTTTATATTTTTCTATAAGACTTTACACGGTCTAAGACAAAGACTTTACATGATCCACAATAAAGACTTTATACCATCAAAGGCAAAGACTTTACATTGCTCGCAGTGAAGATTTGTGAGTGGGGAACTTCATTTGTTTTTAGGGTACACGGTTTATGTTTAATTCTACCAATTGTTTATGTAAAAAGCATTGGTGATGACTTGGCTATCTGTTAATAGTTAGATGACATATCTTTATCCCTGTTTATCATATTTTATGGTTGATTGATGTGCATATGCTGATTTGGTTTATGTGAAAAGGGTCAAAAGCTATTTGAGTTATGGTGCAAAGTTTTAATTAATTTTTGGCTGTAGTATCCTGTGTTTATTTACTAGTTAAGCGTTGTGTTTAGTTTTTTGTTTTCTTTTCCTAAGGACATGCAAAAGTCTTAAGTTGAGGGTGTTTATGTGTTGTGAGTTTACAATACTTTTGACGCTTAAAACTGAGTAAATATCATGGTCTTAGGTATGTTTATATGGATATGAGGTACTTTTACTTTGTTTTGAGGAAGAATAAGTGTTTGAGCAAGAATGTCAAAAAGAGGCATAAAAGTGCAGAAAATCAGCCAAGTACAAGTCTTAGTACGAGTCGTACCTTGATTGTACGAGCCATACTGAGAATCAGGGTGAAAAGTTAAAGGCTGGAATAAGAGGAAGGAAAAGTACGACTCTCAGTAAGAGTCGTATCAAGATGGTATGAGCCGTAACTGGAGTTATGGAAATCTGCAGAGAAATTTTCACAAGGCAGTCTCTTGGTACGGGTGGAACCTATGGATCGTAGCAAGCACTTATGACCTGTACCATAAGGCATGGTGAGCTTTAAGTTATTCTTCATGACTTGGAAGAACTTCAGATACAACAAGCAGTACGAGTCATAGCAGGAAGGTACGAGGCGTACCACAACACTCGTGGAAAACTTCAGAAGATGTCAGAGTTCTTTGGGCCAAGCCACAGATGCTTTGTACGACTTGTAGGACCATGCTACGATTTGTACCATTTGCCAACACTTAGACAAATCGAGCAACCAAGGATGTACGAATGGCAGGTATGACCCATACAATCCTATTACGGGTCGTAGGTTCAGTTGTGAGATAGGCCAGCGCCAGATATGGAAAATTCCATGTTAGCTTAGGAAATAGTTTCTAATGTATATACAAATACCTTTTATGTTTTATTTTAGTAGGAGAATCTAGAAAGGAAGTAGTAGAGACGTGGGAAGAGTAATTTTCTAAATTTTTATCTAAGTTTTGGAGAGCAATTCTTAGGATTAACACTTGATTTCATCAATTATTCTTGAGATTGGTCATTGATATTCAAAGCAGGTCTTTTTCCAATTATTGTTGCAAGTATTTAATTATGTTTTTATCTATGAATGCAAAATATAATCTTAAAATCATGAGAAGTTAATACCTGCACAAGTAAGATTGTGGGAACCATGGTGGATTAACGAAATAGGGTTATCTTCATCTTTAAATGTTTCTTAACGGTGTACAACGTTAGGACTTTTCAGAATTCTTTATTTGCTTGAACATAGAGAAGTAGTGATTAGGAAAAGAGAATTACAACAAAGCCTTGGACTTTATGATCATTGTATTAACTTGAGCTGTGGTCGCAAGATAGTTAAATTTGGGACAAATTAATATTAGAAAGAAATCTCTCATGAGACCTAACCCGGTGATTGAGTATACTCAGCCAATAGGGACGAACCAGTCATTTGGATGAACCCTAGTTATCAGTTCTACAAGAAAGCATTGGGATTGATCACGTGTGTATACCTGAAGTAGTTATGAACCCATAGGGAACACTTACCCTAGTTATTTTGCAAATCCTGATAACAACCACAATTATAATCTTGCATTAATATTATTTTTCTTTGAAATCCCCTAATTTGGAGATGACTTATCAAAAGTTGAAGTGTCGGCATTAGTCTAGATCTTACCTTATTCCTTGTGGGTTCGACCCCAACCTCTTTATTGGGTTCCTTATTGACAATGTCTGCTACATACTTTGCCAGAAAGTATGAGGTTGAGTATTATCAATTATTAAAGGCATTTTCATAATTCCTAAGCTTATAAGTCCTAAACTACATCTTTTAAGATTGGAAAAGGGTGTTTTAGAGGTATTATCAACCCTACCATCTTCATTCTCCTTCTAACACCCTAATTAGAAGATCAAAGTTTCTCAAAACCTCTAAAGGATTTCTAGGGCTCTTCTTCAAATTCTCCCCAAGTGCAATTAGGGTTTCAAGGCTTGTTGGTGATTGTCAAGTTCTAGATATGTGGGCTTATCAATAATGGGTTCTTTCATCCTCATGCCCCTTCATCAAGCAAATTCATGACCATCCATCCTGAACTAAACTTGACTGAACTATACTATGTTGTGGGAGAGACTACAACTTGCATGTAACCACGATAGCTAAATGTGGAGTCTGATGTATATCCCCCATCAAAGAAGGCCCACTATCCCTTGCTGGGGTATAACAGCTGAACTAAGTGATCACTGTCTGGAGCCTATTTGGGCAAATAACTTATGGTAGCAACGTAGATTTGGGAAGCTGGGTGTGTTGAACCCTGACTTGCTCGATGCTAAGTACTACTCCCACTATAAATCCTAATTCTGTCTAACTGTGCTTAAAGCTTTAAACTGACGTCCTAAGACTTAAGTCAGACTTACTTATCTAAAAGTGTTCTGAGAGTCTAAGGACCTTAAAGAAACAATGTTCTAAGACTCGTTAGAGCTACTTTATCTGAAAGTCTTGTAACGGTCTAACAAATGACTAACAAGATGATAAACTAATACTATTGATTTTATTGAGTTTTTCAAAGACTGAAAATAGTCAAACTGGTCAACTGATATTTCTGGGGAATATTGAGTATACTGAGTACTGACTGAGACTCTAAGACTGAATATACTAAAATATTAACTTGTATTCAAGTATCTACTAATCATTCATAATTTGAGTAAAATTTACCATAACAATATAACATTTCTGTCCGAGTTCTAAATCAAGAAAATTTTACTCAGAATCATGCTAAAGATCGAGACTAAGAAATAAATTGAATAAATAAAACTAGGGCATTGTCGTGCACCATTTTTCTCACGAAAAGCATAACTCAACATGTGACAACTCTTGTAAAATTATTAAAGAGGAGAGTCGTCACCTGACGAGTTAAGGTGTGTTAGGGCACCGAACTAAACTAATTACACAAAAAAGCCTATTTAGCTAGCCTACGTCCCCAGAGTCGGGTAAGGGTTCAAGTTACCTCGAAAGAAAGGTGTTAAGAATCTTTTGAGGTCCACAACTGTGGGTCCCTTCCGAATTCATTATTTTGTGGGAGAATTAATGATCAAAGAAGGTCAATTTTTTTACCTATGTTTTAACATAGCTAAATAATTAAGAATGCATAATTGTTACTAATTAAAAGGAAAAAAAAAAGCAAAATTCGGCATGTAAATTTTATTATTTAATTTAAACAAGTCTAGATAACTATAAATATTTATTCAAGCCTAAAAAAGAGAAGACATACATGAACGCTTTCAATAAAATTATTAGAATAATTGAATGATATAAACAAGTGAGAGAAATTAAATTATAAAATCAAAAGAGTAAAAGATAAACTAACTAATTTGGTTGCTTCCAAAAAAAATACGAAAATAAATAATAAATTAACAATAAATAAAGTTATGGTTAAAAGTGGGATAAGGGTATGACAAGGCTAAAAAAACGGGTCCAATGCGATGTTATTCCCATTTATTCTATTTTTATATGATCGAGTCTCTTAAACTCCTTGAAACGAAACGAAACGAAATAATTCTTAAAGAAATTATTCAAAAGTATTAAATAAAATATTTTAGCATTTAAAAGTCATCTAAAGCTTAAAAATATTTTGATGTTTAGATTGTGTGAAAGTACGTCAATAATTTAACATAATAATAAAAATTATCAAGTCTTTGAGACTTTTAAAAAAATGACATATAAAATTAAAAAGAATAGATTGACGATTTGCTTTATTTTTCATAAATCCATATATATGCTTCATATAAGAAGTGAGCTAGCATGACTGTTTCATCATTTCCCAAAATGTATTTGACCCCTATTGGGGAGATGACTCCAGCTGCACTCTGCTTCGTGCATTGACTCCTCCACTCACGGTGATTCAACTCCAAGTGATGCAATTTATTGTGATGAACATGCAAAGATTGTTCAAAGAGGTGAGAGTATGCCTGTTCTTAATATTAAACTAATCAAAAAGAAGAATTAAAATAATAAAGTAATAACTATTCTTGGTCGAAGTAAGCACATAAAGAGGGAAGGACTAAAAAAAAGAGCTATTCCGTGATTTTTTTTTACTTAATACAAAAAAATTTGAAATAAATTCACAACTAATTTCTCTCTTATCACATGATAAAAGTAAACAAATCAAGCCTTAGATAAAATCTAAGCCTGACTTTTTCTTGGATTTTAATTAACATCAAAGGAATAAATAGATTAAAATCGTGAATATAAACAAAAAGCATGCAGATACTAGATATTAGTTTTACTTGAAATGACTAGTGATATAATGTCCAACAAATTAAATATTACAACTTCAAATTAAGAACACAAATTTCATTTCAAGTAAACAAATAAATCTTTCATTTAAATAATATATGAGATCAAAATTATTAAATAAAGGATGGCTAAGGCAAATACACTCAAAAATATTAAATATCGAATCAAATTCATGTGCGAAATAAAAGATGCAACTCACTGAAATAGAG
>JACEIK010003061.1:80592-96173 GCA_018107945.1 Datura stramonium | reverse complement strand
AGATAGTCAAGTGCAGAAGCAACATCTATGAGAATGTTTAAAATATTTACCAAGTAAAGTTGCAGCCTAAATAAGATATGGGAGGTTAAAATTGGGTGTCAAAAGCTGCCCCTTTTTTGCTCGAAAATAAAAAATAAATTTCCGAGCAAAGAACGCTTACTTAATAGTCATTTTTTTCCAACCGAGAGAAAGACTTTCGGTGGAACCAGATGAAAGAAAATGAAACTATGAAGATGTTGTGAGAATATTGTAGCTGAGAATTCAGTTTAAGTCACCTACATATCTCCAGTTTTACGAGAATAAGGCCATGTGTAGTTCTAGATTTAGGAACGAACGAGATTCCTAAAGCAAGCGGATAATACGGGATCTGAATAAGGAAAGAAAGGAGTATTAAATAACAAGAATAGAGAGATGAAAGAGATAGACGAAGTGCGTTAATATCATAATGAGGCTAATCTGGAAGATAAAAGATTGAAATGAGAGATGAAAACGAAAATTACTTCTAAGTAATAAATGATAGGGCTTGAAAGTGAATAAATAAATAAATAAGAAATGATGGGCAGAGGTAATTAAAATAACGTATAAATTTTTCAAAACAAAGCATAGCTCGGATAACTTTGGGAGAGTAGTGCTTAACCTGAACTATGTCCAAAAATCATAGGACCATGTTTAGCCTTTAAAAGTTTGGAGGGTAATTCTTAACCCAATAAAAAGAATGAAGAGAGTAGCACAACGATAATATGTTAAGAGTAGCAAATAGTGTCTTGAAATAATACGGTAGTAGCTTGATATAACATGATAGTAGATTGATTAAATATCACGAGAGTAATAATAGTTGCCTGCAAATTTTAACATACTGGATAAAAGTGATTAGTGAATGAGCACAAGATAATATTTTGCAAGAATAACAATTATCTTGAATAAATTTGAGACGGTAGTGCTCAACCTGATCAAAATTAGAAGGCAGTGCTTAGCCTTAAAAATTTGAGGGTAGCGCTTAACCCATAGGACAATGCTTAGCCCTTAAAAATTGAGGGTAGTGCGAAACCATAGGACAGTTCTTAGCCTATTTAAAAATTATAGGGTAGTGTTTAACCCATAGGGCAATGCTTAGCCCTTAAATATTGGAGCACAGTGCTTAGCCCTTAAAAAGTAGAGGGTAGTGCTTAACCCATAGGGCAGTTTTTAGCCCCTTAAAATTGGAGGATAGTGCTTAACTCACAGGGAAGTACTTAGCCCTTAAAAATTGGAGGGTAATGCTTAACTCATTGGATAATGCTTAGCCCTTAAAGTTTAGGGTAGTGCTTAACCCATATGTCACGCCCCGAGCTTACACCCTAGATGAAACATGGTACTTGGTGTGACAAGTAACCCCAAGTCAATCCCTGGTCTATCATACACTGGTATTCTGAGTAAATATAAAATATCGAAGAAGCTTTAAGGTAAACTATAAAACATATATGAAATAGATATGGATCATAAAGTTTAAAAACATCTGAGCAAAACTACTAGTCTGAAAAATCAAATTTGTGTCTGAAAGCCACTACAATTGATGAGTTGTTGGGACAAGCCTCCAGCTAACTCCAAATATAAATAGAAGAAAGAAAAAAAACTGAGTAAAATAATCTTCTTCCTAGAAAGATGAGGACTCACCAAATAGGACAACTGATGTCTTTTGAGAGCGATCAGCTAGCGAGGCTGAGACTGAGATCCTGTAGCTGTATCATAAAATGATACAACATAAAAGTATGCTTCAATAATTCAAATGTACTGAGTAAGTGAGGGAAAACATAATACAAGGGAATAAATAACTGTACTGAACAGACATGCACTGACCAAATAAAACTGCTGAAATTGAAATATCTGTAATAAACTGAGATGGTCTAAATGACCCTGTCTGACGGTCAAAGACATGCTCTATATTTGAGATACTGGTCTGTGAGACTATACTGAACTCATAACTGTACTGAGTAGTCTAAAACTATTCTAAACTGAGCTAAACTAAGATTGAGCTGAACTGGGCTAAACTGATATTGATCTGACTAGTGGGAGAGTCTATAACCGACATATAACTACATGAGCTAGACGTGGAGTGTGATGTATACACACCATCGGCAAGACCCAATATACCTTGCTAAGGTATAGAGACATGAATTGGGTGATCACAAGAGTCTGGGGCCATGAGGCTAATAAAACTGTAACCTACGGTGGCAACGTAGTTCTGGAAACCTGGGTGCGCTGGAACCCCGGTCCGCTAGGTGCTAAGTCCTACGGTGGCAAGACTAGTTAGGAATACCTAAGCACCCTGAGAGTTTTATCAGATTAGATTCTGGAACTAGGTTCTAAGACTGGTCAGAGCTGCTTATCTGAAAGCATCGTAACCGTCTAAGAACAAGTTGTAATATGTAAATTGGGTCCTAAGGCTGGTTAGGGTTTCTTATATGAAAGTGTCATGACATAACCGCCTAGTGAACCACTAAAACTGAGTTTTGAGTCTGATTCTGATAACTGGAAGGTACTACTGACACCTCAAGAATTTTGGTAGTCAAACTAATTAGCTAACATTTCTGACTGACACTGAGTATTCTAATATTTTAACCAAACTTCATTGACATCAATATACCTAAATTTTCAGCACCAAATAACGATATGCGAATCCTCAACACTGAAGGAATTAAGAAAATTTCATTGTTTAATCACTATGGCAAGTTTCTAGATTTTTTCTGTGTTCAAAGACTAGGGCTAAAATTCACTTTACGAGAACAAATATTATTTCAGTCACAAGCTGATGGAAAAAATCTATAATTAACATAAAATAATGTTCCATATGAATTAAACGAAGTATGACTGACAATTTTTTCACATTCGATAATTTTAGGGCTAGAACTGATAAAGAGAAATAGGGAGAAATTTTAGGGACACGAGGGAAGAACTATTCCCTCGTTGAATTCCCACATACATGGAGATGGAAAACCCAAGATAATTCGTTGAAAAATCTGAGATGAATCAAACACCCTAACTTTTGCTCTGAACCTTCCTGAGAGAACTCTACACTGAACTGATGAAGAGATGAAAAAGATTGAGAGAAACCGTCAGTTTCCCCCCTCTAAACCCCTACTTAAACCCAAAAAGGCATAATTTAGGGACTAAGTAGGTGAAAAATTACAAAAGTATCCCAGGAATTTAAATCTAAAATCTAGCTGACAGGGTCCCGACGGGTCACTCAACGAGTCTTTGGTTGAGACCACGGCACGTTGGGACCTCTCATTGGTTCCACTACCTGGGGTTAGAAGTTACTGGCTCTGGCAATGAAGGTCACCACAACTCGCTGGATGAACCAACGGGTCATTGGTTTCTTCCGTGGCCACTGGGCAAGGAAAAATGGGAGACCAAGCAACGGGTGATACAACGAACGGGTTATCGTGTCCAGTCGTTAGGTTCAGTGGAGAGATTTTTTTGAAAATGCCTTAGTTGAAAATATGACGCTGACAACGACTCATTGTAGGAAAGAACAATTCATTGTTTCCTCTCGTCTTCAGTGGAAGGGGAATTTCAGAGATCTCACATGACGACTCTCACAATGGGTCATTGTTTCTAACAATGACTCATTTGTTGAGTCGTGGGGTCCTGGGAAGTATTTTTGGGTTTGGGGAAACCACGATAAATAGGACGACTCATTTTTTCTCACAATGGGTCATTCATTGTCTAGTTGGTTCCCAAGTGTCCAATACCTAGTGACCACGACTGACACAATGAGCCGTTGGAGTTGACCACGACTCGTTGTCTCAATCACTTTTAGAATTTTCTTTCTAGTTTTTCTGCTGCATTTTTCTTGGAATGTTTAAATCTGGTCTAGAAATATTTTGGGGTGTTACAATATCTCCCCCTTGGGATCATTCGTCCTTAAATAAATATTAAAACATCAGTAAAACTAGGAAAGAGCTGAGATTTCTATACTAAGACTATGAGCTAATTTCTGGAGGAGTAACTGACTCCGAACTGACTTTACCATACTAATAGAGCTGATGCAATTGAAATGCATATTGAAAATCTAAATAGAGCTGATGAGTAAGGAACTGAATAGAGTACTGAGGAGGAACTTAGTGTTTGATGTCGGAACTGAACTGGAAAGGAACAAGTGTGGGTATCTAGTCATCATATCTGCTTCGGCTTTGCACATAGCTCCTTCTACATGCTGATTTCTCCATAAGACTTTGACTGAATCTACCTTCTTGTTCGTCAGCTTCAAAACCTGACGATCAAGGATCTGAGCTGGGACCTCTTCGTACGAGAGACTATCTTTCACTCCCATACTATCCAATGACACAACTGAAGTTGGATCACCGATGCACTTCTTCAATAGTGATACATAGAATATTGGGTGCACAGTTGTCAACTCTGAAGGTAATTCCAGCTCATAAGCTACCTTGCCAATTTGCTTCAGAATTTTTTATGGTCCCACATATCTAGGATTGAGCTTTCCTTTCTTCCCAAATCTCATCACAACTTTCATTGGTGAAATTTTCAGATAAACCTAGTCATCCACTGCAAACTCTATTTCTCTTCTCCTCACATCAGCATAAGATTTCAAACGGCTCTAAGCTATTTTCAATCTTTCTCAGATGAGATGTACTTTCTGCATAGCTTCATGAACCTAGTCTGGCCCAATTAAGTAGCTTCACCAACTTCAAACCACCCGATAGGTGATCTATACCTCCTACCATACAATGCCTCAAAAAGGGCCATCTGGATACTGGAGTGGTAGATGTTGTTGTAAGAAAACTAGATGAGAAGCAAGTGATCATATGAATTGCCCTTGAAATCGACAATGCATGCTCTCAGCATATCTTCTAGGGTCTGAATAGTCTTCTTAGCTTGTCCATCTGTTTGTGGGTTAAAAGTTGTGCTGAGCTTGACCTGGGTACCAAGTCCCTTCTTATATTGACTTCCAGAAATGTGAGGTGAACTGGGTACCTCTGTCTGAGATAATGGATAATGGCACCCCATGAAGTCTGACCAACTCCCAAATATAAAGCCTAGCATATTCCTCAGCCGAATCTATAATTTTAACTGGGAGGAAGTGTGCTGACTTAGTCATCCGGTCTATTATTATCCAGATTAAATCATGCTGCCGGCGAGTCCGAGGTAGACCCGTAATAAAATTCATATTACTTTTTCTCACTTCCAGGTGGGTATGCTGATATCCTGAGTCATACCTCTCAGTCTCTGGTGCTTTACTTTGACTTGCCGGCAGTTCGGGCACTTAACTACAAATTAAGCGATGTCTCTTTTCATGCCATTTCACTAGTAGATTTCCCGTAAATCATGGTATATTTTAGTAGCACTAGGGTGGATGGAATATCTCGAGCTGTGTGCTTCAGCCAGTATCTATTTTCTCAAATCACCCACATCCGATATGCACAATCTACCCTGGTAGCGGAGCACGCCATCTCCCCCTTTGGAGAAAGCCTCAAATTCTCTTATGAGAACCGCTTCCTTAAGCTTAAGTAAGATGGGATCTTCATCCTGTTTTGACTTTACTTCACAACTAAAGAGGAATCTGGCCCAATTTGCATTACCACTCCACCCTCCCCTGAGTCAATCAACTACACCCCTAGAAGATCTAGATGGTGAATATCCTTCGCCGGTTCTTTTCTGCCCTCTTCCACATGGGCATGCTACCCATAGATACTCTGCTCAGGGCATTCGCCACCACATTGGCTTTACCCGGGTGATATAGCACGCTCATGTTATAGTCCTTCAGGAGCTCTAACCATCTCCATTGATGAAGATTTAGATCTTTCTGATTGAATACATACTGAAGGCTCTTGTGATTGGTGAAAAAATCCACGTGAGTCCTGTACAGATAGTGTCTCCATATTTTTAATGCAAACACCACCGCTGCCAACTCCAAGTCATGAGTTGGATAATTCTTTTCATGAAATTTGAGTTTTCTTGAGGCGTAGGCTATCACCTTGACCCTCTGCATCAGATGCAATCGAGTCCAACTCTGGAAGCATCGCAATATACTACAAACCCATCTGATCATTACGGTAGGGTCAACAATTGACTTGTAGTGGGTCCAGTTTTTAATTCCTGAAAACTCTTCTCACACGCATCTGACCACTGAAATTTCACCTTCTTCTGAGTCAAAGGAGATGCTATAGAAGAAAGCCTTCCATAAAGCGTCGGTAATACCCAGCTAGACCCAAGAAACTTCTAATTTTGGTTGGGGAGGTAGCTCTAGGCCGGTCTTTCACCGCTGCTATCTTTTGAGGATCAACCTGAATACCTTCACCACAGACCACGTGACCTAGGAAAGTCACAGACTTCAACTAGAATTCGCATTTGCTGAACTAGGCGAACAACTGACTGTTCCTGAGTGTCTGAAGCACTATCCTCAGGTGATTAGCATGTTCTTCCTCATTTCTGGAGTATACCAGAATGTCATCGATAAATACAATAAAGAATATATCAAGATACTTCTTGAAGACTCTATTCATTAGGCCCATAAAGGCTTCAGGCATTTGTTAGCCCAAAGGACATAACCACAAACTCGTAGTAACTATACCGAGTCTTGAAAGTTGTTTTCGGTATGTCACACTCTCTGACTCTTAGCTGATGATATCCCAACCTGAGATATATTTTGGAGAAATAGCTGGCTCCCTTAAGTTGTTCGAACAAGTCATCAATTCTGGGTAGGGAATACCTATTCTTGACTGTGACCTTATTCAATTGATGGTAATCAATGCACATTCTAAGGATACCGTCTTTCTTTCACATGAATAGTACTGGAGCACCCCGGGGAGAGATGCTGGATTTGATAAAACCCTTATCAAGAAGGTCTTTTAGCTGCTCCTTCAACTCCTTAAGCTCAGCTGGAGCTATTTTATAAGGAGGGACGGAGATGGGCTGAGTATCTAGGAGAAGGTCTATAACGAAGTCGATTTCCCGCTCAAGAGGAACTCGGGGAAGATCTTCCGGGAACATATTAGAAAATTCACTAACAACAGGGACTGATTGGATGGTTGGGGCCTCATAGTTAGAATCTTTGACCCGAACTAGATGAGAGATACATCCCTTAGAAATAAGCTTCTGGGCCTTAAGGTAGGAAATAAACCGACCCTTAGGTGCTGAACTACTACCCATCCACTCTAATACCAGCTCATTTGGAAACTGAAATTTGAAAACTCTAGTTCTGCAATCGACGGAGGCATAACCGGATTGTAAGCAATCCATGCTAAGGATGAGGTCAGAATCGACCATGTCTAATTCTATAAGATCAGCTGGAATGACCTTATTGAATATTGAGACTGGGCAGTTTCTATACACCCTATTGGCTATAACTAACTTGCCAACTAGGGTGGAGATTGAAAATGGTTCTTAGAGGACCTATAGACTGATATCAAACTAGACTATTTGTAGGGAGTCACGAATAATAGTGTGGCCCCCGGATCAAGTACGGCATATACATCTAGGTGGAAAAGATGTAACATACCCGTGATCACATCAGGTGAGCTCTCCTGATACTGATGAGATGATAATGCATTAAAACAGTTTTGGCGCTGACTGTCATCCGTACCTGATGTATTGTCCTACTGAGCTGGTCGGCCTGCTGGAGCTGCAAGGTAGTGGATGGTGACCTTCCCCGTCCTGTTGACGAACACTCCTTAAGCTGATAACCAAGCTGTCCACAACCAAAATAGCCCTCTTGACCCTGAAGACACTCTCTTGGGTGTTTTTTTCCACACTTAGGGCAAGATGGATACTTGTTGCTGGAACTGTAGCTCTGGGACTGAGAGACAGATGCTCCACCCCTCCGATCCTGGTGGGCCGAAAAGGTAGGGACACTGGCAGAGCTGGGTGTTAGAGCTCGCTGCTACTACTGCTGTGGGCGGCTACTATCGCCAGACCTCTGGTGGCGATGATATGATTGGTTAGTCCTTGCCCGCTTGTTCTTTCTCTCCATGTCCCTTAGATTTCAGCTTCAATCTTCTGGGCATCGACAATAAGGCTAGAGAGGTTAATATCCTTAATCAACATCGCTGTCTTGCACTCTTTGAGGACCAAGTTCCACACTCCATTAACAAACTTTAGCATGCGAGCCCTTGGCTCGGCCACCATCTCTAGAGCGTATTTGGACAACTTGGTGAACTCCAGAGCATATTCTTCTACGTCCGGTTTCCCTGTCTTAGATTCATGAACTCCGCTACTTTCGCCTCCTTGAGCTCCCAAGGGAAGAATCTGTCTACGAAGGCTGTAGTAAATTCCTCCCATTCCACCGGTCCTGCTCCCGCTTGTCTCCCCTCCTTCCAATTCTCATACAAGATCTGGGCTACCACTTTTAACTAGTAAGTAGCAAAGTCGGCACTCTCCAAGGAGTTGACACCCATATCATAGCTCTCTCTGATGTTGTTCACAACATTAGCAAGCTGGAATAATGCATGCTGATCAATCATCGGAAGATCACTATACGGCACTGTATAATCAGCNCTTTTAACTAGTAAGTAGCAAAGTCGGCACTCTCCAAGGAGTTGACACCCATAATCTGGGTGATTTTTGTAATATCGTCCACAAACTCCTGTGGGTCCTCTCCCACCTTAGATCCTTGAAAATCTGGAGGGTTCATCCGATTGAAATCCCGAACTTGGGCAACTACTGCGGACCCATTGTTGTTGATTGGAACTATCTACTGGTTCACCTGGTTGGTAACTGTCTGAGTGAGCAGCTGGATAGCCGCCCTGAATTTCATAGTGGACATTGAGTCATCCTGAGGGGCTACTGGGGCAGGTCAGTGAGCCTTACCTGCCCTTCTTCCATAACGACATCACGGAGGAATAATTCACTGAAACGAAACAGAGCACGAGTAAGGAGAATGAATTTTGGAATTGAATTTCAATGCAAGATAAAGAGTACGAATAAAAGGGAATTTTTTTATTAATATCTCGTAGCCTCCCCGTCATAACTGTGGTGTGCTTCACACCCATGAAGAGGACTCTACTCGATGCGGCTTTCAGACATCCGAGAATAATCTGAACCTAGTGCTCTAACACCAAGTTTGTCATGTCCCGAGTTTATACCCTGGATGGAACACGGTACTTGGAATCACAAGTAACCCCAAGTCAATCGTTGATCTATCATACACTGGCATTCTGAGTAAACATAAACTATAGCGAAAGCTTTATGGTAAACTATAAAACAATTATGAAATAGAGCTGGATAATAAAGTTTAAAAATATCTGAGAAAAACTACAAGTTTGGAAAACCAAATCTGTGTCTGAAACCACTACAACTGATGAGTTGCTGGGAAAAGCCCCCAACTAACTCCAAATATAAATAGAAGAAAGAAAAAAACTGAGTAAAATAATCATCGTCCTCGAAAGATAAGGACTCACCAAATAGGACAGAGTCTTCTGAGAGCGATCGGCTAGCGAGGGTGAGATGAGATCCTTCAGCTGTATTATAAAATGATACAACATAAAGTATGCATCAGTACTTCGAATGTATTGAGTAAGTGAGAAAAAGCATAACACAAGGGAATAAATAACTATACTGAACAGACAAGCAATGACCAACTGAAACTGTTGAAATTGAAATATCTGTAATAAACTAAGATGGTCTAAATGACCCTCTCTGATGGTCAAAGACATGTTATGAATCTGAGATACTAGTCTGTGAGACTATACTGAACTCATAACTATACTAAGTAGTCTGAAACTGTTATGAATTGAGCTAAACTGAGACTGCGCTGAACTGGGCTAAACTGAGACTAAACTAACTAGTGGGAGAGTCTATAACTGACATTAAACCACGTGAGCTAGACGTGGAATCTGATGTATACACCCCATCGGTAGGACCCAATATACCTTTCCAAGGTATAAAGGCGTGAACTGGGTGATCACAAGAGTCTGGGTCCATGAGGACAATAAAATTGTAACCTACGATTGCAACATAGTTCTGGGAACCTGGGTGCGCTGGAACCCCGATCCGCTCGATACTAAGTCCTACTCCCACTGGGTAGTCCTAGACTAAATACTAAGCTGATAGCTCAAAACTGGGGCCCAAGACTACTCAGAAATACCTATATGAAAGCACCCTGAGAGTCTTATCGGACTAGATTCGGGAATTGGATTCTAAGACTTGTCAGAGCTGCTTATCTAGAAGCGTCGTACCCGTCTAAGAATAAGCTATAATCTGTAACTAGGGTCCTTAGGCTGGTTAGGGCTGCTTATCTGAAAGTGTCATGACCGCCTAGTGAACCACTAAAACAGAGTTCTAAGTCTGATTCTTATAATTGAGAGGTACTACTGACACCTCGAGAATTTCTATAGTCGAACTAATCAGCTGACATTTCTGACTGACACTAAGTATTCTAATATTTTAACTAAACTGCAGTGACATCAATATACCTAAATTTTTAGCACCAAATAACAATAAGGGAATCCTCAATACCGAAGGAATTAAATGAATTTCACTGTTTAATCACTATGGCAAGATTCTAGATTTTTCTGCGTTCAAAGACTAGGGCTAAAATTTCACTTTACGAGAACAAACATTATTTCAGTCGCAAGATGATGGAAAACATCTATAATTAACATAAAATAATGTTCCACATGAATTAAATGAAGTATGACTGACACTTTCTTCACATTTGGTAGTTTCAGGGCAAGAACGGATAAAGAGAAGTAGGGAGAAATTTTGGGGACACAAGGGAAGGTTCTTCCCTTGTTGAATTTTGGGGACACAAGATTATTCCTTGAAAGATCTGAGATGATTCAAGCACCCTAACTTCTACACTAAACCTGCCTGAGAGAACTCTATGCTGAATTGATGAAGAGATGAGAAAAGAATGAGAGAAACCATCGGTTTCCCCCCTCTAAAACCCCTGATTAAACCCAAAACGATGTAGTTTAGGGACTAAGTATATGGAAAATTACAAATGTACCCATGGAATTTAAATCTGAAATCTGGCTGACAAGGTCCCAAGGGGTCACTCAACGAGTCGTTGGTTGAGACCACGATTCGTTAGGACCTCTCGTTGGTTCCACTACCTGGGATGAGAAGTCTCTGGCTCTTGAAATAGGGGTCACCACGACTCTTTGGATGGACAACGGGTCGTTGGTTCCTCCCGTGGCCACCGGGTAAGGAAAACTGGGAGACCAAGCAACGGGTGACACAATGACTCGTTGGTTGAATCAACGGATCGTCGTGTCCAGTCGTTAGGTTCACTGGAGAGATTTTTCTAAAAATGCCTAAGTTGAAACAACGGTGCTGACAACAACCTATTGGGGGAAACAACGAGTCGTTTTTTCCTCTCGTCTTCATTGGAAGGGGGATCTTAGAGATCTCATACGATGACTCTCACAATGAGTCATTGTTTCAGACAACGCCTTGTTTGTTGAGTTGTGGGGTCCTGGGAATGATTTATGTGCTAGGGGAAACAACGACTATCACGACGACTCGTTGTTTCTCACAACGGGTCGTTCCTTGTCTCGTTGGTTCCCAAGTGGCCAAGACCTGGTGACCACGACTGACACAACGAGTCTTTGGAGCTGACCACGACTCATTGTCTCGGTCGTTCTGAGAATTTTTTTTTCTAGTTTTTCTGCTACATTTTTCTTGGAATGTCTATGTCTGGTCTAAGAAAGTTTTGGGGTGTTACACCGTAGGACAATGCTTAGCCTTTAAAAAAATCGGAGGGTAGTGCTTAGCCCTTAAAATTAGAGGGTAGTTCTTAACCCATAGGGTAGTGCTTAGCCCTTAAAATTAGAGGGTAGTTCTTAACCCATTTAGAAAACTATATGGCAATGCTTAGCTCTTTAAAAAATTGGGGTAGTGCTTAACCCATAGGGAATCAAAGTAATAATACTGAGCTTTAACTAAAACAGTGTTCATCTTTGAATAACTCACTAAGAAGGTAGTACTTAACCCCATTCATAATCCACGAGGTATTGATGAGCTTCAAGTAATTTAGCTTTACAGCTTGATAACGGATACCTTCGCAAATCCGGATGATGTACATAGTGATTGCAAATTTGTACCTGTCATTCCTGTGCTCAAAGAAAATTTTTAAGTTAACAAGGGGAAAGGTTTATTTGTGCTTTTATTCGTCTGTTTCTATCCCGATCTCATGAACTTTGAATTTGTGATCAAGCTAGATGTCACGTCCTTTCATAGACGTCCTTCTGCGTTGAGATGTCATTTCGATGAAATTTTTTGAAGACCTCTAAAAAAAATTTTCCCCAGTTATTGACTCAGAAAATTCTCATACTTCCTTGCAAAGTAAAATAAAATTTTTGAGATCACCTCAAAAATTTTGCCCCAGTCTATAGAAAAGCTTAATGTATGAAATTTTTGAGATCCTTTCAAAAATTCTGCCCTAATTTGCAGCTCGTCGACCATATAACCATAGAAAAACTTGATGGAATTTTTGAGACCCTCTCAAAAATCCTGCCCTAGTTCCAAACTCAATAAAAGGGAGAAAAAGATTTTATTAAGATATAGACCGGACCTCATAGGGGCACATACGTATCTCTCTTAAATGGGAATCAGATCCAACGTAGTTCAGAATATTACACTTAAAGAAATTTAAATGGTGGATAGAGATTGATAATGTTTGAGGGGAAAAAATAAAAGTGTTATGCTTGGATGATATTGAATAAGTTATAGAAGTCATATAAGAATAAATAATTGTATACGTTATGAAAAAGGCACGAATATAAAAAAAAGATAGTATTCGTATGATATCTCAGGCGAGGTGTGAGAATAGAGTAAGAATGAGTGAAAAATATTTATTTGTAAAATTATGCTACGCTAGAAAGTGCAGGAGGAAACTCGAAAGGATGAGTGGGTAGTTATGGAGTCAATATGAAGATGTTTGATTTTTACTAGAAAATAAATATTATGATCCATGAAAAGAAGGATAGTTTGATTAGGCCTTAAAATTTTTATATTTAGGGCCAAAAGGAGTAAAGGTAACAATACTTATGAAACTATTAACTTTAAGCATGAAGTGATTTTGAAGTCATTTAAAACTTAATATTCTAAGAAAAATGGGGTATGCCATACGGAAAATAAATAATCAAGCAGATAAGATATATATGTAGCAATTAACGCACAACGAATAAATTAGTTATTTAAGCAAACAAATAAAGAATTTAATCATGGAAGTAAATTAATCCTTGAAAGAAACAAACAAAAGGAAAAAGGAGAGGGATTAACATGATAAATAACATAATTTAAATGTGGCAACAATATATGGATAAGTAACAGGAAATAACAATGTAAAAAAAAGGAAAGAAATCAAACATGAGAGGAAGAATAATTTAATTATGATATAAAATAAAAGGAATAAGGAAGAAGATTAAACATGGAAGAAAAATAATTTAACAAGGAAACAAATAAAGGGAGTAAGGAAGAAGATTTACATAGAAGGAAAATAATTCCAACAAAGACAAATAAAGAGAATAAGAAAAAAAGATATTCATGTAAGGACACCAATTAATTTAAAGGAGACAATATGAAGCTTAAATATATTTAAAAATGCACATAAATTATGAATACATCTTTTTGGGGATTAAAAATTCCTTGGGACACAAACCAAGGTTTACTATTCATCTTGACACCATGGACGTCGAGATGTCTTAGGTTTAACAAGATGTGTACCCCTTAGTAAAGAGATACGCGATCAAGATATAAAGAGAATGGAGTGGGTATAGACGCGGTTTCCTCAAGCGGACAACTTGAGAGTGAAAAAACTCATGCCCATCAATGCACTGCTGATCAACCAATCCATGAGATATTTTCCGACATGAGTTTTTTTAGAAATGAACGTCCGTGTGACCATGCAGCCGTTCCAAAAGAAAGAAAAAAGAGATTCCAAGTGGAGGAAGTTATGAGCGGAACGACAATTATATAAACAATAACATGTAGCACATAAAAGTGATAATACAATGAATAATTCAAAATGATAATAATAATAATGATGATGATAATAATATATAATTATTAAAGCAATAAACTAAACATAACAACTTGCAGATATGTTAAATAAGCAAATAACGGAGAATAAGGAAAAGAAAATATACATGAAGCTAACATAAATTATAAAGCGACAAATGAATAGGGATGATAAGAAATGGTTTATTGGAGACACGGGTCCCCCAAGAGGACAACTTGAGAGTGAGAAACGTCATGATCTTGACACACCGTTGATCGATCAAATCACAAGAATTTCTCAACGCGGGAGTTAAAAGTGAACGACCATAAAACCATGCAACCGTTATCAAGTGTGTGAATGTCAAATAAAATGACAATAAAACAATAACATTTAACAGATAAAGAAAAATAGTAACAATTACAAAACTTATATTAAACGGTTAACCCAAATGTAAAATACTTTAAATAAGCGGTATGAATAATAAAAGCAACTTGTTAGTTCCTTAGCTAAGAAAGATAACGCTTAAATAAAAATAAAAAATATTTATGAAAGATGCATAAGATAAGAAAGAAATAAAGGGGTGAGAGGAATGAGATTTACATGGTATGTGATAAAAAATAAGTAAACAAATAAAAAAATAAGAAATTAAATAAAAGAAAATTTAGAAAACGTTAGACATGAAAGGAAAGAAAAAACATCTTAAACAAGGAAACAAATAAAAATAACGGTGGTTAAACTTGAAAAGAAATTATCTAAACAGGAAAGCAAATGAAGGGAGAACACTAAACATGGTAACTAAATTAACATAATTACATAAAAAGATAAACATGGAAATTAATCAATTATTTAAATAAATAAAATGATTAGAAGCGAAGAAAGCAGTAAATATGAAAGTTAATTATTTAAGAAAATAAATAAGGCGAAAAAGGAAAGGGAAGAACATGAATGTAATTATTTCCAAAATTAGTATTTTCTATAAACTAATAAAAAATAACAAATTAAGAAATAATTTAAATTAGCACTAAATAAAATATATATTTAAAAAAATTGATATACAAAAATTAATTAATTTAACAATAGGATAATAAAAAAATGCAATAGCAAAATCCCACATAAATACAAATCCACTATGATTAGAACCTAAAATCTCTAGCAGAGTCGTCATGCTGCCGCGCTCCATTTTTCTCGCGAAAAGTGAAACTCGACATGTGACAACTCTTGTAGGATTATTAAAGAGGAGAGTATCCACCTAACGAATTAAGGTGCGTTAGGGTATCGAACTAAACTACTTACATAAAAAAGCCTGTTTAGCTAGCCTACATCATCAGAGTCGGATAAGGGTTCAAGTTACCTCGAAAGAAAGGTGTTAGACATCTTTTGAGGTCCACAATTGTGGGTCCCTTCCGATTCATTATTATGTGAGGAGAATTAACTAGTAAAGAAGGTCAACTTTTTTTTTAACCCAAGTTTAACATAGCTAAATAATTAAGAATGCAAAATTGTTATCAATTAAAAGGAAAAAAGCAAAATCCTGCATGTAAACTTAATTATTTAATTTAAACAATTCTAACTAACTAAAAATAGTTATTCAAGCCTAAAAAAAAGAGAAGACATACATGTTTGCTTCCACTAAAATAATTAG
>JACEIK010003061.1:65089-80276 GCA_018107945.1 Datura stramonium | reverse complement strand
ATGATATTTAGATTGCATGAAAGTACGTCCGTAATTATACATAATAATAAAAATTATCAAATCTTTGAGACTTTTAAAAGAATGACATATAAAATTAGAAAGAAGGGAGTAACCATTTGCTTTATTTTTCATAAAGCTATATATATGCTTCACACAAGAAGTAAGCTAGCCTGCCTGTTTCATCATTTCTCAAAACGTTCCCGACTCCTCTTGGGGAGATGACTCCAGTTGCGCTCTTCTTCGAGCGTTGACTCCTTAACTCACGGTGATTGAACTACAAACGATGCAATTTATTGTGATGTACATGCAAAGAATGTTCAAAGAGCTGAGAATATGTCTGTTCTTCATATTAAACTAATCAAAAAGAAAAATTAAAATAATAAAGTAATAATTATTCTTGGTCGAAGTAAGCATATAAAGAGTGAAGGACTAAAAAAAGAGTTGTGTGCTTTTTTTTTTTACTTAATTCAACAAAATTTGAAATAAATTTACAACTCATTTCTCTCTTATCACAGGATAAAAGTAAATAAATCAAGCCTTAGATAAAATCTAAGCCTAACTCTTTCTTGGATTATAATTAACTTCAAAGGAAAAAATAGATTAAAAACGTGAACATAAACAAAAAACATGCGGATACTAGATATTAGTTTTACTTGAAATGACTAGTGAGATAATGTCCAACAAATTAAATATTACAACTTCAAATTAATAACACAAATTTCATTTCAAGTAAACAAATAAATCTTTCATTTAAATAATATATGAGATCAGAATTATTAAGTAAAGAATGGCTAAGGAAAACACACTCAAAAATATTAAATATCGAATCAAATTCATGTGTGAAAGAAAAGATGCAACTCACTGAAACAGAGAAGAAAGGGCATTCATAATGTACCTAAATCATGATGTGAACCAAATAAAATATTTCAATAACTTATGTCAAGAAAAGTAGAAATTAAAGGCATATGGAAGAGAAATTGTACCACGTACATAAGATTGCAATATATGAGAATCAAATAAAACAACAAAGAAATTGAAAATGAATAGTGGTTAACAATGGACCTCCAAAATGATAAATATATTCTTTGAATCTGAGACCTTAAATCATTGCTAGAAATAAAACTTTAAACGGATCCTCTGGCCTAAGACCCTCACCAGAAAACTACGAATAAAGCCTACTACTTATTCGTGAGTCTTGAGCGACAAAAAAAATCTTTTGGATGTTCTGAAACTGTATTTTGACATGAATGAGTTAACGTGAAGATGATGAAGCTTTATGTCATATTACGAGGGCTTTTAAGAGCTAATGTGATGGTCAACATGCAATAGGGGTGGAATCCGATTACTTTGGGGTGTTTCCGATCGGTGGTGAGATGATAGAGATGGAAGAAGAGTTATCACTTTTTCATGGTTATGGATGGTGGCTGCTTAATTACGGTGGAGATAGAAGAGCTGTCATGGTTTCTATGGTGGGATGAAGAGGGCGATATGGTGATGGCCGCTTGGTGGAGATGGTGAATGATGAAGGAAAAAAATCCCGTGCCCCGTAGGATATATTCGGTCTAAGTATACTTTTTTAGAAAAATAAAATAAGAACGTTGGGGAGGAGTAATAAGTGGAAAGAATCAATTAAAGAGTAAATTTGTTAGGAAAATAATATTTTTTTTGAAGGAAAGGATAATTTTTTTACTGATTTTTTTGAAAATTATCTTATTTCATGTAAAGAAAAGATATAGAAAGATTTTTCTAACTATAAGAGCATTTGATTAAAATTTTGAATTTAAAACTTGTGCTCGATATTGCTATTTCGATTTAAATAATATTCTACTAAAAATATTGAAAATTAATAACTACAACATTATTAAGTATCCAAAAATTAACAAATGTATTTTATCATAAAAAATAATTCATCAATATTTACGATAAAATGAATAATAACTTTAAAATATTTGCTCTAGTATTTATAATAAAAAATAGTGGATAAATGTAAAGTAAGTAGAAATAAATAAATAAATACTTCNAATGTGAAAAAAACAATAATGACATTTGTAGTTTACTAAACAAAATATAAAAATGATAATATGACTATGTAAATAATAATTAAAAATAATTTGTGACTATGAGAATGTTTAAAATATTTACCAAGTAAAGTTGCAGCCTAAATAAGATATGGGAGGTCAAAATTTGGTGTCAACAAGCATGAATTCCATCTAGGAATAATCATGTACAGTTAGGGAATTAACAAGATTTAAGGAGTTCCTTATCTAATTGAAAACCCTTGCTTCAAAACTTCTATAGTGCTATAATATAGTAATATTTTCTGAAATTAATTTGGGACACAAGAATGGAAGAATCTCCTTTTTGAATTCCCACATATCTGAAGGAGAAATTCTCTAAAAAAAATCCTTGAGAATCTGAGTAGAAGATTCAAACCCTGTTCTTGCGGGAGAGACACCCTACGTTCTTACATTCTATTTCTGAGAGATTCTGTGAGATATGAAGGAGAAGAATCTACTAACTCACCTAACCCAATGGAATTAGTTTGGGAACTAAATAGCTAGAAGTTAAAAAAAATTTCCTGAGAAGAAGTCTATAAAAACTTTCCGTTGGGATCTGATGGGACACACAATGAGTTATTGGATGATACCACGACTCATTGGTGATAGTCATTGTTTCCAGTATGGAAATTCCCTCTTCTGTATTCTCACGATGGATGACACAACGACTTATTGGTTTGACCAACAGGTCATTGCCACCACTTGTCATCATATTGTACATTCTGAACAAGTTCTGAATTTGAACCCATGGACAGAAACAACAACTCGTGGAATAGAACAACGAGTCACTGACCACCCTTTGTCACTGGGAGAGATTTGAACCAACTCTGAATATTTCCCAACGAACGCACATGATGACCTGTTACCTGAAACAATGGGTCGTTGTTTGCATCCGTTCTCACTAGCGTGATTTGAGCATATTCTGGATCTCACTCAAAAACTACATGGGATGAGTCGTTATATCAAAAAATGAATCGTTGTTAGGCCCCTTGTTTGGGAGGAGGATTTAGCAAGTTCTGGACTAGGTTACCATGACGAATTGAATGATGACCCGTTACTAGATACAACGGATCGTTGTATCACCTGTTGTATTGAGGATAGAGAACTACAGAGCTAACAATGACTCAGACAGAGGGTCGTTTCCACTAACAACGGCTCATTAGTTGAGTCATTCTAAGTCAATTTTTTTTGTTTCTTTCTAATTTTTCATACTAGGTTTGGGTTTTGGTCTAGGAACTTTTGGGGTTTTATAATATCTCCCTCTTAAGAACATTCATCCTTGAATGAAGGCTAAGTAAGATGAAAGACCGGGGAAAGAGCTACAATCCTGAACTAAAAGCTATAAACTAATTTCTTAAGGATTGACTAACTCTTAACTGAGATAGAAATACTAACGGAACCTATGCAACTAGGGTGGGCATCTAAACATGAATAGGGTTGATGAGTATAGAACATAATAGAGTACTGAGCAGGAATTTAGTACCTGATGTTGAAACTAGGCTGGAAGAGAATAGGTAAAGGTATTTAGCCATCATGTTTGCTTCTACTTCCCTTGTAGCTCCCTTAGCTAGCTGATTCCTCCATAAGACCTTTACTGCAGTGATCTCCTTGTTTCTCAACTTCTGACCTGATGGTCTAGGATCTGAACTGGAACTTCTTTGTAACAGAGGCTTTCCTTTAGATCAACACTCTCTAGAGATACTACTGAGGTCGGGTCACCAAAGCATTTCTTCAACAAGGACACATGGAAGACTGGTTGCACCGATTCTAACTCTGCAGGAAACTCCAGCTGGTAAGCCACATTGCCAATGCATCTCAAGATTTTGTAAGGGTCAATATACATGGGAATGAGCTCTCCTTTATTTTCGAATCTCATCACCCCATTCATATGTGAAATTTTCAAGTATAACTAATCATCCAAAGCAAACTCCAACTCCCTTCCCCATACATCTGTATATGATTTCTGTTGGCTTTGAGCTGTTTTCAACCGTTCCTTGATAAATTGAACCTTCTGCATGGCCTCATGTACTAAATTAGGTCCTATCAAGGTATTTTCATCAACCTCAAAACCACCCTATAGGATATCTGGTCTGCACCTCCTACCATATAATGTCTCGAATGGGGCCATCTGAATACTGGAGTGGTAGCTATTTTTGAATGCAAATTCAATGAGAGGTAGGTGGTCATCCCAATTTCCCTTGAAATTGATCACACAAGCCCTCACCATATCCTCTATCATCTTAATCATCTGGTCAACCTGTCTATCGGTCTGTGGGTAGAGAGCTGTGTTGAGCTTGACTTGAGTACCAAGTCCTTTCTAAAAATATTTCTAGAAGTGTGAGGTGAACTGAGTATCCCTATCTGAGATGATGGACAAGGCAACCCCATGTAGTTTAACTAACTACTGGATGTACAATCTAGAATAATCCTCTTCTGAGTCTGTGGTCTTAACTGGTAGAAAATGTGCCGACTTAATTATCTGGGCTACAACCACCCAAATGGAGTCATGTTGTCAGCTAGTACGGGAAGGCCTATTATAAATTCCATATTCACTTTTGGCTACTTCCAAGTAGAAATACTAATATCCTAAGTCATACCCCTAGGTCTCTAATGTTCATCCTTGATCTATTGGCAATTTGGACACTTAGCCACGAATTCTGCAATGTCCTTTTCATTCCATTCCACCAGTAGATTTTCCATAGGTCATGGTACATCTTGGTGGCACCTGGGTGGATGGATTACCTAGTGCTATGAGCTTTCATTAGTATCCATTGCCTCAAATCGTCCACATCTGGAACATACAATATTCCCTAATAACGAAGCACACCATCTCCTCCTTTGGAGATTTCTTCCACCTCTTTTCTTAGGACTGCTTCCTTCAGCTTTAGAAAATTGTGTCTTCATCCTATATTGACTTAATTTCTACATCCAGGGAAGAGTCTAACCCACTTTGTACTATAACTACACCTTCTGCTGAGTCAACCAGCTGGACCCTTAATCGTGCCAGTCTGTGAACATCTCTAACCAGCTCTTTCTTACCATCCTCAATATGAGCAACACTCTTCATAGACAATCAACGAAAGGCGTCAGCCACTACGTTGGCCTTATTTAGGTGATACTAAATGCTCATTTCGTAGTCTTTCAACAACTCAAACGACCTTCTTTGACGCAAATTCAAGTCTTTTTGGCTAAACACATACTGTAAACTCTTGTGATTAGTAAAAATATCCACATGAACCCCATAAAGATAGTGCCTCCAAATCATCAAAGAAAACACTACCGCTGCCAATTCAAGATCATGAGTTGGTTAGTTCCTCTCATGAAATTTGAGTTGTCAGGAAATATTAGCTATAACTTTACCATGCTGCATCAGAACACAAACAAGGACAACTATGGAGGCATCATAGTAGATCACAAGCCCATCTGGAACTTCCGGCAGAGTAAAAATTGGGGCTGTGGTAAGTCGAGTCTTCAGCTCCTGAAAGCTTTACTCACACACATCAGACTACTGAAACTTCACCTTCTTTTGAGTTAGTCTAGTCAAAAGGGAGGCAATGGTGGAGAACCCTTCAAGGAACTATCTGTAATAGGAAGCTAATCCCAAGAAACTCCTAATTTTCGATGGAGAAGTGGGTCTTAGTCAGTCCTTGACTGCCACTATCTTTGAAGTATCCACCTGATACCCTCTTTAGAAACCACTTGGCAGAGGAAGGCAACTGATTTCAGCCAGATTCACACTTTCTAAATTTGGCGAATAATTGGTGACTCTTAGAGTCTACAAACCTATTATCAGATGGTCTTCATGCTACTCCTTTATTCTGGAGTAAACCAGAATATCATCTATAAAGATAATAACGAACATGTCCATGTATTTCTTGAATACCCTGTTCATTAGATCTATAAAAGCTGCAGGAGCATTGGTTAATCAAAAAGATATAACTACGAATTCATAGTGACCATACCGAGTTGTGAAGGTTGTTTTTGAAATGTCACATTCTCTGACCCTGAGCTGGTGGTATCCTAATTTGAGGTCTATCTTAGAGAAACAACTACCTCCCTGAAGATGGTCAAACAAGTGGTAAATCCCTTGTAGGGGATACCTATTCTTAATTGTGACTTTGTTTAGCTGACGGTAGTCAATGCATATTCTAAGTGTACCATCTTTCTTTCACATGAATAGGACTGGGGCACCCCATGGAGAGATACTAGGTCTGATGAAGCCCTTATCTAGAAGTTCTTTCAGTTGTTCCTTTAACTCCTTAAGCTCATCTAGAGCCATTTTGTAAGGAGGAATAGAGATCGGATGGGTATCTAAAAAATTGGTAGATGCCAAAGTCTATTTCTCGCTCAGGAGGAACTCCAGGAACATCTTCGGGAAACACATGAGGAAACTCACTTACTACTGAAACTAACTAAAGTGTTGGGGTCTCGAAACTAGAATCTTTGACCCTAACCAGGTGGTAGATTGTACCCCTTAGCGATCATCTTCCTTGCCTTAAGGTATGAAATGAAACGACCCTTAGGCGCTGAAGTACTACCTTGCCACTCAAAGACTGGTTGGTTAGGAAACTGAAACCTGACGCGTTGGTTCTACAGTCAATTAAAGAATAACAAGAATGCAGCTAGTCCATGCCAAGGATGAGGTCAAAGTCCAGCATATCTAGCTCTACTAGATTAATTCAGATTACATTATTCAACAGTATGATCGGACAATTTCTATACACTCAACTCTAACTGGACTCACCAATCAGAGTAGAAAATGAAAATGGCTCTAAGAGGGTTTCTCGATTTATATCAAATTGAACAACAATGTAAGGAGTCATGTAGGAATGTGTGGCTCCTAGATCTATTAAAGAATATATATNTATATATATTTGAAAGAGACGTAACATACCCATCACTACGTCAGGTGAGTTCTCCTAGTCTTTTCGGGATGATAAAGCATAAAAGCAGTTTTGGCACTAACTTCCACATGTACCTGAGGTCGTACCTTGCTGAGTTAGATGACCTAGAGGAGCTACTGATGTGGTGCACTGGACCTTCCGCCGTCCTACTGACGGAAAATCCCTCAATTTGTGACCCAGCTGGCCACACCCAAAACAACCATCCCTGCCCAAACGACACTTCCTCGGATGATTCTTGCCACACTTAGGATATGCTGGAAAAGTGCGGCTGCTGGACATGGACCTAGGACTAGGAGCCTGATGCCCCACCCGTTCTATCCTTACGGGGTGTAGAAGACGGAGCACTAGCTAAGGAAAGTGTTGGAGGCCTCTACTGCTGTTGCGGGCGATTAACGCCACCTGACCTCTGCTGGGAATACTCAAACTAACCTATTCTGGCCCATTTACTCTCCCACTATCTCCTTCAACTTTTCTGCCATTATCTTGTGCATGAATGTTGAGACAGGAGAGGTTTATTTCCTTAATAAGCATGGTGGTCCAACATTTCTTGACCACCAGGATTGAGACTCCATTAACAAATTTGAGCATACAATAACTCAACTTAGCAACCATTTCTAGAGCATAACACGACAACTAAGTGAACTTCAGTGCATATTCTTGTATTGTCATGTTATTCTGCCTCGAGTTCATAAATTCGGTAGCCTTAGATTTCATCAACTCCTGAGGAAAGAACCTGTCAAGAAATGTCGTAATGAACTTATCCCATCCCACCAGACCTGCACTGTTCTGCCTTCCTTCCTTCCATTGATTGTACAAAATCTGAGCTACCCCTTTCGGCTAGTAGCAACCAGATCAGCACTTTCTATAGAGGTAACTCACCCAAGATTTGGGTGATCTTTTTCACTTTATCAATGAATTCCTACAAGTCTTCATCAACCTTAGACCCATGAAATGTTGGGGGATTCATTCATTAAAACCCCAAACACTGACAGCTGTGGACCTATTTGTATTCATTGGCACCATGACCTAGTGATTCACCTTATTGGTCAGCGCTTGAGCCAACATTTAGATAGCAACCTAAAATTTTGAATGGGACAACTGGTCATCCTAAGGGGCTGCAGGAGCGTGTAAGGGTAGTCGATTAGCATTTTCAGCCCTCCTTCCATTTCCCCTTTTTGGAGGCATTGTTAACTGAAAAGGGTAAAACACGAGTTAGGAGGATAAATTTTAAATATCAAACTCTACGCACGATAAGAATTATGAAGAAAAGGAAATTTTCCTAAAAATGCCTCATAAGTGTGACGTGCTTCACACTCATGAAATAAACTCCACTTGACGCGCCTCTCCGACATCCTAGGATACTCTAAACCTGAGGTTTTGATATCAAGTTTTCCATGATCCGATTTCACACCCTAGATGCGACACAATACTCAGAGTCACAAGGGACCCCCCAAAAAATCCTATTAGAGAATATTCTACTAAATCTGATCTACTAAGAATAATAATAAAAGAGCGAAAGCTAATAAAAGAAATAACTGCCACTGAATAAATGACAAAATCTGAAAATCTATAACTATTATCTGAAAGCCTTCTAAAAATGAACTGATGAGTTACTGGGACAAGCCCCAACTAACTCTAATGTCTACAACTAAATAAAATAAACAACTACAAATGGAACTCCAGCGCTCGATAGATGAGAACTCACCACTGAAACTGCTGGAAATCGCCGAGTGACTAGCTGTGGTGCTGAGGCTGGGTACCTGAGCCTATATCATAGAGTGATATAGCATAGAACGTATGTGTCAGTACTTTGAATGTGTTGAGTATGCAAGAAGGAACTAAAATATACATATACAGAGTAATAGTATGTTGCACTAAAACTTTGTCAAAATAGACTAAAACCTGAATAAACTAAACTGAATTGAAAATTATATATGAACTATACTGTGTTGTGGTAGAGAGTATAACTGACATGTAACCACATGAGCTAAACATGGAGTCTGATGTATACCCCTCATCGAAGAAGGCCCACTATATCTTGCCAGGGTATAGTAGCTAAACTAAGTGATCGCGGTCTGAAGCCCATGCGAGCTAATAACCTATGGTGGCAATGTAGTTCTGGGAAACTGGGTGTGCTGTACCACGGCCAAGTCGGTGCTAAGTACTACTCCTACTGAAAATCCTAACTATGTCTATCTATGCCGATCTGAAATTGATATCCTAAGACTTAAGTCAGAACTACTTATCTGAAAGTATTTTGTGAGTCTAAGGAATTGAAAGAAACTATGTTCTATGACTTGTAAGAGCTGGTATCTAAAAGTATCGTAACATTCAGAAAGAACGACTAACAAACTGATACTACTAAGTTTACTGAGTTTCTCAAAGACTAATAATGGTCAAACTGATCAACTGACATTTCTAGAGAATACTAAGTATATTGAGTACTGACTATGACTCTGAGACTAAATATACCAAAATATTAACTTCTATTTAGGTATCTATACTAATAGTTCATAATTGGAGTAAAATTTACCATAATAAAATAAAATTTTTGTCTGAGTTCTAAATCATGCAAGTTTTACTCAGAATCATGCTAATGATCGAGACTAAGAAAGAAAACTAAAAATATTAAACAATGACATGAATTCCAGCTAGGAATAATCATGTAGAGTTAGAGAATTAACAAGATTCAAGGAGTTCCTTATCTAATTGCAAACCCTAACGTCAAATCTTCTGCAGGGCTAGAATTTTAGAATGTTTTTCTGAAATTAATTTGGGACACAAGGATGGAAGAATCCCTTTGTTGAATTCCCACAAACCCAAAGAAGGAATTTTCGCAGAAAATCCTTGAGAATCTGAGAGAAGATTGAAACCTTGTTCTTGCTGGAGAGACACCCTACGTTCTTACGTTCTGATTCTAAGAGATTATGTGAGAAATGAGGGAGAAGAATCGACTAAACTCCTCTTAAACACTGATAATTTACTCCAAAATTACATAGTTTAAGAACTAAAATAGCTGGAAGTTGCAAAATACCCCTGAAGAAAAGTCTGGAAAAACTACCCGTCAGGATCTAACGGGTCACACAATGACTCTTTGGTGGCAATCGTTCTTTCTGGTCTGCAATATCCGTCTTTTGGATTCTCATAACGGATGACACAACAGCTTGTCGGTTGGACCAATGGGTCGTTTCCACCACTCGTTGTCATTATGTACATTCTGAATAGGTTCTGGATTTTAACCCACTGACAGGAACAACAACTCGTGGGATCGAACAATTAGTCATTGGTTCCACTAATTATTACTGGGAGAGACAGGAAGACTCGTTCCCTAAAAAAATGGATCTTTGTTTCCATCCATTGTCATTGGGGTGACTTGAGCATATTCTGGAACTCACTCAACGGCTACATGGGATGAGTTGTTATATCAAACAATGACTCATCGTGTGGCCCATTGTTTGGGTGGAGGATTTAGTAAGTTGTGGACTGGGTTACCATGACAGACTGAACGATAATCCATTACTAGATATAATAGATCATTGTATCACCCGTTATATTGAGGAAGGAGAACTACAAAGCTAACAATAACTTAGACAACGGGTCATTGTCACTGACAATGACTTGTTGGTTAAATCATTTCGAGAAAAAAATTCTGGTTTCTTTCTAGTTTTTCATTCTAAAACTTGGTTTTGGTCTATGAACATTCAGGGTGTTTTCCCATCAGCACATCAGATGATATAGAGGATTTTCAGACGATATGTAGATGTTTCAGCTTTTGTTGAGTGTTGACTACATTTATGTTATTTAAAATAACTTTATCTTATTCATGTTACAATTTTAAATTTCTACCTTAGTATTGCTCTTGAATTGCTTAGCATATGCCATGGGTTAGCTTGGGGTCATTCGTGACTCTAGGTCCCGCGACTCGATCCAGGGTCCATGCTCGAGTCATGAAAAGCTTGGTATCAGAGCATTAGGTTTTGAAGTGTCCTAGTATGCCTGAAAGCTGCATTAAGTAGAGTCTTTATCATTGGATCGAAGCATTCCATACTTATTAAAAAGAGGCCACGAAATATTTTTGGAAACTTCCCTTCGTTCATTATTCCATATCGTGTTATAAGTTCAACTCTCTCTCTATTCCTCTAACTCAAGCTTTACACATTTGTAGAATCATGCCTCCACACCCAAGTTAATGGTATGAGAAATTGCAATGGAAATGGCCACGGTAATGGCAATGGAGATGGGCAACAGAAAGCCCCACTAGCTCCAGCAGATCCCTTGCCCGAGCAGGTTACTCATGCCAAGTTTAGGGCAGCCATTCAGATATTGGCACAAGTCATGACCGCTCAGGTCAACCAGCAGGCGGTGACTCATGTTCCCCAAAATGGGAATGCAGCGGTGGCTAGAGTGCGAGACTTTCTTAGGATGAATCCACCTAAGTTTCTTAGGTTGAAGGAGGATGAGGACCCGCATGACTTTGTTAAGGAGGTGTAGAAGATCACCAAGATTATGGGAATGACCTTAAAGGATAGTGTAAATTTAGCCTCCTATCAGCTAAAGGGGGTTGCCTACATATGGTTCCTCCAATGGAAGGAGATAAAGTAGTTAGAACAGTTCTCGTGAGCTTGGATGAGTTCATGATATCCTTCTTAGATAGGTTCTTCCCTAGAAAGTTAAAGGAGGCAAAGGTGGAGGAGTTCATCAGCTTTAAGCAGAACCAAAAGATTGTCCAAGAGTATGCCTTAGAGTTTACCTAGCTATCTAAGTATGCGCCAGAGATGGTTGCAGATCACAGGGCTTATATGAGAAAGTTTGTGAATTGAGTGGCATATTCGTTGTTCAAGGAGTGTAGGACTGCTATGTTGAACAGTGACATATATTTCTCGTGGTTGGTCATATACGCCCAACAAATAGAAGAAGAATAGATGAAGGAGAAGGAAAGAGAGGGCAAGAGGGCCAGGACGTGTAGCTTTGGGTTCTCCCAGCAGATGTCCGGTGGCAGACATCGCCTCCAGTCCCACCAGAGGTCATCGGCCCCAATGCTATCATTAGCTAATGTTCCATCCAAACCTTCGGTTGATTAGAGGAGTAGCGTGTCAGGTTCTAGAGGATAGAGGAACACACCAATAGAGTGCACTTTCCTTGTCTACAGGAAATGTGGTAAGAACCATAAAGGAGAGTGTCTGTCGGATCAGATGTTTGCTTTGGGTGTGCGAAGCCCGGGCATATAAGCAGGGATTGTCCTTTGGTTAGGCAGGGTGACAATCAAGGTCGTGCTCTATCCACTCGCTTAGCATCTCTAGCAGCATGTCCTTTCTAGCAGGGTGCTTTTGCTAGTGCAGCTGGCGGTCAGCACCAGAATAGATTTTATGCACTCTCATCTCATCAGGAGTAGGAGACTTCAACCGAAGTGATTACTACTATGTTCTGAATATTCCATCTTGATGTGTATGCATTGATAGAGCTTAGAGCCACATTATCCATTGTGAATCCCTATATTTCAGTCCATTTTGGTGTGAATTTTGAAACTCTATCAGAATCCTTCTTAGTCTCTACCCCAGTCAGTGACTCAGTTATAACTCAACGGGTATATAGAAATTGCTTGGTCTCAATCCTTCAGAATGTCACCTCAGCCGACCTAGTAGAGTTAGATATAACCGATTTCAATGTCATATTTGGTATGGATTAGTTACATATATGTTATGCCTCAGTCAATTATAGAACCCGTATGATAGAATTCCATTTTCCGGGTGAACCAGTCCTATAGTGGAAGGGTAGTTAAGTTGTTCCTATAGGTCGCTTTGTTTCCTACCTTAAGGCCAGAAAGATGATCTCCAAGGGTTATGTCTATCACCTAGTTCGGGTTAAGGATTCTACGTTTGAGACCCCAAATCTTCGGTCAGTTTTGGTTGTATGTGAGTATCCAGAGGTCTCTCCAAATGACCTACAAAGAGTCCCTCTCGAGTGGGAGATTGACCTTCTTCCCAATACACAACCTATATCTATTCCTCCTTACAGGTTGGCTCAGAAAAGCTAGAGGAGTTGAAGGAGCAGTTGAAGGACCTTCTACACTAGAGATTTATCAAGCCTAGTAAGTCTTCATGGGGCGCACCAATTCTCTTTGTTCGTAAGAAGGATGGTTCTCTTCGTATGTGCATCGATCATTGGCAGTTGAATAGGGTCACAATCAAGAATAAGTACCTCCTCCCTAAGATTGATGATTTGTTTGGCTATCTTAAGGGTTCTAAGTGCTTTTCTAAGATAGACCTCAGGTTCGACTATCACTAGCTCAGAGTTAGGGAGAGTGACATTCCAAAGACAACCTTTAGGATTCGATATGGTTACAATGAGTTTGTAGTTATGTCATTTGAATTAACGAATTTCCCTGTAGATTTATGGACTTGATGAACAGGGTGTTCAAGTAGTATTTAGACTTGTTCGTGATTGTCTTTATAGATGATATTTTCATATACTCTCAGTGCAAGGAGGAGAATGTAGCTCATTTAAGGGTTGTATTGTAGACTGAGTTGTATTCATGGTTCATGTAATGTCTAGTGAGGGTGTGCAAATGGACTTTCAAAAGATAGAGGTAGTGAAGAATTGGCTTAGACCTGTAAGTCCTACAGATATTAAGATCTTTTTGGGTTTAGCTAGCTATTGCTGGAGGTTTGTAGAGGGATTTTCCTCTATTGTAGCACCATTAACCAAGTTGAATCAGTGTTATACCCCGAGAGCCCAAAGATCAGACCTGGGAGTTAAAATGGAGAAAAAGTGAAATCTAGCATTAGGTCACAAAACGGGTCGTGATGTGACTGGTGGGGAGGATCAAGGTGTTAATTGGATTTTAGGAGTTAAGGTCACTCAATTGTGGGGAGTGATGACTGAAAAGGAGAAAAACCCCAGGTAATGTATGTGATGAGTTGTGACCACGACTCATTGTCACCATCAACGATTTTGTGTTGCCTTCCGTGATAAGCCCCAAACGGATCCTCAGGAAGTGTACTTGACGGGCAAGGCCACGAGTCGTGGACTGAAGTGACGAGTCGTCCAGTCCCTCGTGGAGACCGGTAGTCAGTTATTTTCTGCAAATTTAGTAAGGGCTTTTTCGTAATTTCTATGATCCTAAAGAATAAAGTACGTCATGTTAAGTTGTGAATGATGATTTTTAAAAGGGGTTAGGTTCATTTTAGTCCATTCTTACCCATGCATGCAAAGATAGAGAGTTAGAGAGGTTATCAAGCTTGTTCTTCTTCAAATTCTTTTCAATTCTTCCTTGGGCAATCAGAGAAGTGTAAGAATTAGCTTATATAAGGTATGTAGGGTTATGAATGGGTAAATCCATTCACACCCATGACCAATCTCTCCTTAAATCATGAATATTCATATGTTTCTTTTATGGGGTTTTAACCCAATGCATGAAATTCCTAATTCTCTACATACGTATGACCTAAATAAGTTTTTGCTATTGAAATATGATTCATGAGAAAGTTTTACATTGTTTTCACTTAAAATCATGTCCCAAGATTTACAAATTTGAGGTGACCATTTATGAGAAATTTCTGGAAGTTGAGATTTATGATGAATGTTCAAGTATGATGAGATATTATCGATGAAAAGCATGTTGTCAAATTATCCATGTTCATAATGATGTTTTCAAGTGAATCGAGTTTTTTCAAGTACGTTAAAGTATTGGGCAATACCGACATGATCAAGCATGACCATGATTTTCCTGAATTAAGCTTACCACATGGTTTTGGAGCAAGGACTCCCAATTTTTTATCAGCTTGTGGTATGGTTTGAGCTAGAGCTTCTCATATACATAATTTCAGATTTGAGATGTATTTGATTATTGAGCTTTTTCAATAGGCGATGTTAAGCTTTGTTGAAAAATGATGGAGAGCATATGCATATTTTTGAGAGTAGTGTCTAGCACCGAGTGGGCTAAGGGTCGATCACCCTATGCCTCAGAACTACGCACCAACATAGGTTTATAATTATATGTATATATATATTACTTTGGGGCTTCCCTTGTGAGCTATCGCCTGCCCCGATTGGGCCATAAGCTTGATATCATTATCATGGTATCATCCTTAGCCCTGTCAAGGCTTTGGACAGCTCTACCCACTTGAATGTGATAATTGGGACCACGTAAGCTCTATCATGGTATGTCGGTTAAAAGAGGAGTCTCCTATTGTTCCTCATAATTTCAGTTCTGCATATTCATCATTC
>JACEIK010003061.1:54304-64989 GCA_018107945.1 Datura stramonium | reverse complement strand
ATTCATGTTTTGATTTTACCTATCTAACCGATTTTACTTACCTTGCATACTTGGTACATTCCAAGTACTGACCACATACTCTATTTTGTATCATTTCATGATACAGGCCCCGACACTCAGACTCAGCCCTGTTCTTATCCAGTCTTCGGAGTTAGCATCCTATGATCGTGGTGAGTCCTCATCTCCCGAGGACCATGTTTAACAGACTTTTCTTTATGTATTTTCAATTTTCAGCTTTATCGAGTTAGTTGGGGGTCTTGTCCCATCAACTCATCAGACATGACTTTTCAGAAAAAAGGATGTATTCGGCTACAGATTGTGCGTATTCTGATGTTATGGTTATTTCAGACTTCCACTAAGGTTATTATGTTAATTCTTCTATCTTATGGGTGGAGTTAGATGTATGGTCATGCCATGGGTCGACTTGGAGTCTCTCGGGGCTCCTTGTCCCGTATCTCGATTTGGACCTCCGTTCGGGTCGTGAAAAACATAGTATTAGAGCTATAGGTTAATAGTGTCCTAAGGTGACAGAAAGCTGCGTTGAGTAGGGTATTTTTCATGGGTGTGAAGCGTGCCACACTTATGACTAAGAGGCTATGGGACATTTAGGAAATGTTACCTTCTTTAATGATCTATGTTGTGCAATGAAATGTCTCCCTATCCTTCTAATTCATGCTATTCGCGATTGCAGAATAATTTCTCCCTACAGAGTTAACGGTAGGAGGAATGGAAGTGGAAATAACCACGAGGATGGCAACGGAAATGGGCACCAACAAGCCCCACTAGTCTAGGAGCACCATGCACCGGAGCCAGTTGCCCATGCTAAATTTAGGGTAGCCATTCAGATGCTCGCGCAGGCCTTCACCGCTCAGGTCAATTAGAAGGCAGTTGTGCATATTTCATAAAATAGAAATGCGGCGGCGTCTTGAGTTAGGGATTTCTTGAGAATTAACCCGCTAGATTTACTTGGGTTAAAGGTAGATGAGGACCCGCATGAGTTCATTGATGAGATAGTAAAGATCACCCAAGTCATAGGGATGAATAGAGTTGAGTGTGCAGAGTTGGCCTTATATCAGCTGAAAGGGGTTGCACACATCTAGTTTCGACAATGGAAAGATAGTAGGGCCGCCGGAGCAGGCCCTGTCTCTTGGGAGGAGTTCCATGTCGCGTTCCTAGATCAGTTCTTCCCTCGCGAGATGAGGTAGTTGAAGGCAGTCTAGTTGTGAATCTTAAGCAAGGAAGAATGAAGGTGCAGGAGTATTCCCTTTAGTTCACTCACCTATTGAAGCGCCCCATAGTTAGTGGCTGATCAGAAGGCGCGGGTGAGCAGGTTTGTTCATGGCGTGGTAGGCTATTTGGATAAGGATTGTAGGACTGCTATACTCTATCAGGATATGGATTTCCCTCGGATAGTCTGTATGCCCAGTAGATAGAAGAGACAAATATAAGGGAGAGTGAGGCAAAGAGGGCTAGGAATGATAGCTATGGATTTTCTCAATCGAGGTCAGGTGGTGGGCACCAGTAGCATATCCACTAGAGATCGTTAAGCCCCATCATCTTTAGCATTAAGTGTTCCATCCTGAATCAGGCATGATCAGAGAGGGTGAGCATCAGGCTCTAAGGGTCAGAGCAGCAGAACCGCAGATTCTAGCATCCCAGCTTGCTGTAGGTGTGGTTGGGGGCGGGGCCAGTGCTTGGCAGGTACAGGTGCTTGCTTCGGGTGTGGGAAGCCTGGACACATGCTCAGAGATTGCCCATTAGTGAGACAGGGTGGGGGTAGAGGGCCAGTTTCCGGTTCAGTAGCCACTCCCACACGCTCAGTACATTTGGGGGCATCTACTAGCACTGGTTGTGGTCAGCGCCAAAAGAGATTCTATGCCCTAGCATCTCACCAAGAGTAGGAGGTCTCCCCATATGTGGTCACTGGTATGTTACGAGTTTTCCATCTTGATGTTTATGCTTTGTTAGATTCGGGGTCTACCTTGTCTTTTGTGACACCTTATGTGTCCAGTAGCTTTGGAGTTAATCCTGAAATCTTGTCAGAGCCCTTCTCAGTTTCTACTCTAGTAGGTGAGTCAGTTGTAGCTAGGAGGGTGTATAGAAGTTTCCCGATTTTAGTCCTTTAGAAAGTCACCTCAGCAGATTTGATAAAGTTAGCCATGACCGATTTCATGTTATCCTCTACATGGATTGGCTATTTGCATGTTATGCCTCAGTTAATTGTAGAACCCAGGCAGTAGAGTTCAAATCTGGGCGACCTAGTCATAGAGTGGAAGGGTAATTCAGTTGTGCCTGCAGGTCGTTTCATATCCTACCTTAAGGCTAGAAAGATGATCTCTAATGGTTGTGTACCATCTAGTTAGGGTTAAGGATGTTGTGTCCGACACCCCGACTATCCAGTCATTCCTAGTAGTATGTGAGTATCAAGAAGTCATCCTGGATGATTTACCGGGAATCCCTCCCGAGAGGGAAATTAATTTTTGTATTGACCTTCTTCCCGACACATAACCTATATCTATTCCTCGCTATAGAATGGCTCCAGCAGAGTTAAAGGAGTTGAAAGAACAGTTGAAGGATATATTAGATAAGGGTTTCATTAGACCGAGCAAGTCCCCATGGGGTACACCAGTTTTCTTTGTCCGAAAGAACGATGGTTCTCTCCGTATGTGTATTAACTATCGATAATTAAACAAAGTCACCATCAAGAACAGGTACCCTCTACCCAGGATTGATGATTTATTTGACTAGCTTTAGGGTGCCAAGTGCTTTTCGAGGATAGATCTCAGATCTGGGTACCATCAGTTTAAAGTTCGGGAGTGCGATATCCCAAAGACAGCCTTCAGGACACGGTATGGTCATTATGAGTTTGTAGTCATGTCTTTTGGACTAACGAATTCCCCTGCAGCTTTTATGAACTTGATGAACAGGGTGTTCACACCATACCTTGATATATTCGTGATTGTGTTTATTGATGATATCTTGATATACTTTCGGCGCAAGAAGGAGCATGCTGCTCATTTGATGGTGGTGCTATAGACTCTCAGGGATCGCCAATTATATGCCAAATTCAGCAAGTGCAAGTTTTTTTTGGACTCCGTAGCATTTTCAGGCCATCTTGTATCAAGTGAGGGTATAAAGATGGACTCCCAGAAAATAGAAGCGGTAATTAGCCTAGACTGGTGAATCCTTCAGATATTCGTAGATTTTTGGATTTAGCTAGCTATTATAGGAGATTTTTTGAAGGTTTCTCATCTATTGCAACACCATTGACCAAAAGGACCTAGAAGAAGGTGAAATTTCAATGGTCGGAGGCTTGTGAGAGGAGTTTTCAAGAGTTGAAGACTCAACTTATTTCAACACCGGTGTTAACTCTACCCGAGGGTACCAATGGGTTCTTGGTGTATTGTGATGCTTCAAGGATCGGACTTGGGTTTGTATTTATGTAGCATGAAAAAGTTGTGGCATATGCCTCTAGATAGCTAAAAGTTCATGAGAAGAATTTCCCGACCCATGATCTTGAATTGGCTGCGGTGGTATTCGCCTTGAAGATATGGAAACATTATTTGCACGGGGTCCACGTGGATGTACTTATGGACCATAAGAGTTTACAATATGTGTTTACCCAGAAGGATCTCGATCTTCGGTAAAGGATGTGGTTGGAGCTACTCAAGGACTACAATATGAGTGTGCTTTACCATCTGAGCTAGGGTAATGTAGTAGCGGACACACTTAGTAGAATCTCTATGAAGAGTGTGTCCCATATGGATGAGGGGAAGAAAGAGCTGGTGAAGGATGTGCATCAACTCGCAAGGTTGGGAATTCAGTTGGTTGACTCGACCGATGGCGGTGTTAACATTTAGAATGGATCAGAATCGTCTTTGGTGACTGATGTAAAAGCTAGACAAGAGGAGGACCCAATTTTGTAAAGTTAAAGGAAGCCATTTAGAATTAGAAGGTAAAGGTCCTCTCCAAAGGGGGAGATGGTGTGCTTCGGTACTAGGGTCGCTTATGTGTTTTGGATGTTGATGATTTGAGGAGCTAGATGTTGCATGAGGCTCATGGATTCAGGTATTCTACCCATCCAGGTTCCACCCTGATGTACCATGACTTATGGGAAGTATATTGGTGGAAAGGCATGAAGAAGGACATCGCAGAATTTGTAGCTAAGTGTCCAAACTGTCAGCAAGTGAAGGTCGAGCATTGGAGACCGGGAGGTGAGCTTCAGGATATCAGTATTCCTATTTTAAAATGGGAAGAAATCAATATGGACTTCATAATGGGTTTGCCTCGCCCTCGCCGATAATATGACTCCATTTGGGTTGTTGTAGACCGCTTGACCAAAGTCGCTCATTTTCTACTGGTCAGAGGGATTATGCCAATCTGTACATCCGAGAGCTAGTTCGGCTGCATGGAGTTCCCTTGTTCATCATATCAGACAGAGGTACCCAATTCACCTCTCAGTTTTGGAGGTCATTTCAAAGGGGACTAGGTACATAGGTTAAGCTCAACACAACATTCCACCCACAAATGGATGGTCAAGTGGAGCAGATAATTCAGATTCTCGAGGATCTGTTGAGAGCATGTGTGATTGACTTCAAAGGTAGTTGGGATGATCATTTGCCTCTAATCGAGTTTTCATACAATAACAACTATCATTCAAGTATTTAGATGGTCCCGTTTGAGGCTATCTATGGGAGGTGATGTAGATCACCTATTGGATGGTTTGAAGTTGGTGAAGCTGCAATGATAGGACTAGATTCAGTCCATAAGGCTATGGAAAAGGTTCAACTCATACGGGACAGGTTGAAAATAGCTCAAAGTCTCCGAAAGTCCTATGCCGATGTAAGAAGAAGAGAATTAGAATTTGAGGTGGATGATTGGGTGTTTTTGAAGGTGTCTCCCATGAAGGGAGTGATGCGGTTTGGAAAGAAAGGAAAACTCATCCCTTGCTATGTTGGCCCCTACCGCATTGTGAATTGGGTTGGCAAGGTGGCATATGAATTGGAGTTGTCCTCAGAGTTAGCTTCTATGCATTCTGTATTCCATGTATTGCTCTTAAAGAAGTGTTTGGGTGATCCAACTCTTGTTGTCCCGATTGACAGTGTCGGGGTGAAAGACAGCCTTAGTTACGAGGAGGTTCCAGTGAAAATACTAGATTATCAAGTTCGAAAGCTAAGGAACAAGGAAATAGCCTCAGTTAAAGTTTTATACAGGAATCAACATGTTGAGGGAGCTACCTGGGAAGCCGAAGAGGATATGATGGCTAGATACCCACATTTATTCTCTACCGACTCAGTTTCAGTTTGAGGTATAAGTTTTTGCCCTAAAAACCCTATTTTGTTTTCAAGTTCAGTTCATGTGCCCAAGTTTCTTTTATGTATATGTATGTACGTATGATTCGTGAATTTAGTTCAGCTATGTAGTTTGAAACAAAGATAGTCATTCCGTCAGTCTTCGACTTAAATAATTAGTATTTGAGTCTGGTGATTGCAATTTTCTATTTTTCTATATGATTTTCAACAATCTAGGATGAATGTTCCCAAAGGGGAGGTATTGTTATACCTCGGAAGCCCAAAGATAAGATCTGGGAGTTGAAATAGAGAAAAATTGAAATCTGGCATTAGGTCACAAAACGGGTGGTGATGTGACCCATGGGAACAAACCACGAGTCATGATGTGACTCATTGGGAGGATCAGGGTGTTAATTGGATTTTGGAAGTTATGGTCTCCATGGACATGACCACGAGTCGTGCTCAGGCCCCACGACTCATTGAGTCAATCATGGGGAGTGATGACTGAGAAGGAGAAAAACCTCAGGCAGTGTATGTGATGAGTGGAGACCACGACTCATTGTCACCATCAACGGTTTGTGTTGCCTTCCTTGAAAATCCCCAGACAGATCCTCAAGCAGTGTACTTGACGGGCAAGGCCACGAGTCGTGGCCTGAAGTGACAAGTCGTCCAATCCCTCGTAGGGACTGGCATTCAGTTATTTGCTGTGAATTTAGTAAGGACTTTTTTTAATTCCTACTATCCTAAGGCCTAAACTACGTCATTTTTAAGTTATGAATAATGAGTTTTAAAAGGGGTTAGATTCATTTTAGGCCATTCTTACTCATGCATGAAAAGATAGAGAGTTACAGAGGTGATCAAGCTTGTTCTTCTTCAAGTTCTTTTCAATTCTTCCTTGGGAAATTAAGGAAGTGTAAGAATCAGCTTCAATCAGGTATGTAGGTTTATGAATGGGTGAATCCATTCACACCCATTCCCAATCTCTCCTTAAATAATGAAAATTCATATGTTTCTTTTACGAGGTTTTAACCCAATGCCTAAAATTCCTAATTCTCTACATGGGTATGACCTAAATATGTTTATACTATTGAATTATGATTCATGGGCAAGTTTTACATTGTTTTCACTTAAAATCATGTTTCAAGCTTTACAGATTTGAGGTTCCCATTTATGAGAAATTCATGGAAGTTGAGATTTATGATGAATGTTCAAGTATGATGAGATATTATGAACAAAAAGCATGTTATCAAATTATCAATGTTCATAATCATGTTTTCAAATGAATTGAGTATTTTCAAGTATGTTAAAGTATTGGGCAATACCTATATGTTCAAGCATGATCCGTGATTTTCCCAAATTAAGCTTACCACATGGTTTTGGAGCAAGGACTCCCAATTATTTTTCAGCTTGGGGTATGGTTTGAGCTAAAGCTTCTCATATGCATAATTTCATATTTGAGATGTATTTGATTATTGAGCTTTTTAAATAGACGATGGTAAGCTTTGTCGAAAAATGATGGAGAGCATATGTATGTTTTTAGGAGTAGTGTCTAGCACCGAGTAGGTTAAGGGTCGATCACCCTATGCCTCAGAACTACGCGCCAATGTAGGTTTATAATTATATATATNATATTACTTTTGGACCTCCCTTGTGAGCTATCCCCTTTCCCGGTTGGGCCACGAGATTGATATCGATATCATGGTATCGTCTTTAGCCCTAGCAAGGCTTTGGATGGATCTACCCACTTGAGTGTGATAGTTGGGACCATGTAAGCGCTATCGTGGTATGTCGGTTAAAAGAGCAGTCTCCTATTGTTCCTCATGATTTTAGTTCTGCATATTCATCATTCATGAGATTTATATATCTATATATATTCTAAAGCAGGTTTGACTTAATGTTCAGTTTTACTCATGACTATTTTATTTCAACTTTGAGTCAATTGATTCAGTTATGATGTATGTTATGTTATGTTGAGATCATGATTTTAGAAAGAATACATGAAAGTCCTACTCTCAGATTCATACTTGTTTATGTTTAATATTATGCATGCTTAAAATGATTTTACCTATCTAAGAGGTTTTACTTACCTTGCATACTCGGTACATTCCATGCACTGACCGCATACTCTATGTTGCATCGTTTAATGATACAGGCCCCGACGCTCAGACTTAGCCCTGTTCTTAGCCAGTCTTCGGAGTTAGCATCCTACGCTTGTGGTGAGTCCTCATCTCCCGAGGACCATGTTTAACTTAATTCTTTATGTATTTTTAATTTTCAACTTTATCGAGTTAGTTGGGGTCTTTTCCCATCAACCCATCAGACGTAGAGGCTTTTCAGAAAAACGAATGTATTCATCTTCAGATTGTGTTTATTATGATGTTATGGTTATTTCATACTTCCGCTAAGATTATTATATTAATTCTTCTTTCTTATGGGTCAAGTTAGATGTATGTTCATACCATGTGTCGATAGTCTATTGGGGCTCCTTGTCCCGTGTCTCGATCCGGGCCTCCGTTCAGGTCGTGACACACAGAAGAAGGCTAAGTTTCAGTGGTATAATGCTTGTGAGAAGAGCTTTCAGTATTTGAAGACTCGACTCACTTCAGCCCCAATTATGACTCTACCTGAGGGTATCGATGGCTTTATGGTGTATTGTGATGCATCGAGGATCGGCCTTGGGTATGTATTGATGCAGCATAGCAAAGTTAAGCATATGCTTCTAGGAAGCTTAATACCCATGAGAAGAACTATCCAGCTCATGATCTCTAGTTGGCAGTGGTGGTATTTGCCTTGAAGATTTGGAGGCATTATCTATAAGGGGTGCATGTGGATGTGTTCACAGATAATAAGATCCTTTAATACATATTCATTCAGAAGGCTTTGAATTTGTGGTAAAGGAGGTGGTTGGAGCTCTTCAAAGATTATGATATGAGTGTTCTTTACCATCTGGGAAAGCCAATGTAGTGGTGGATTCCCTTAGCTGATTGCCCATGGAGAGTGTGTCCCACATTGAGGATGGGAGGAAGGGGTTGGTGAAGGATGTTCATAAGCTGGATTGTTTAGGGGTTCGCCTTGTTGACTCAACAGATGGTGGGGTCATTGTTCAAAATTGTTTTGAATCTTTGTTGGTGACTGAGGTCAAGGCTAGGCAGGATGAGGACCCTATCTTAGTGAAGTTGAAGGAAGAGGTATAGAATCAAAAGGTGGAGGTCTTCTCCCAAAGGGGAGATGGTGTACTTTGAAATTAGGGTTGTTTATTTATTTCGGGTGTTGATGACATGATAGAGTTGATGTTACAGGAGGTGCATGGTTCCTGATATTCTATCCATCCAAATGTCACCAAGATGTACTATGACCTATGGGAAGTCTATTAGTGGAATGGATTGAAGAAAGACATAGAAGAGCTTGTGGCTAACTATTTGAACTTTCAACAAGTAAAGGCGGAGCATTAAAGACCTGGGGGTGTGGTACAAAAAATTAGTATCCCTTCTTGGAAGTCGGAAGTTATCAACATGGACTTCATTACAGGATTGCCTCGTACATGCCGACAGTATGACTCCATATGGATGGTGGTAGAGAGGTTAACCAAAGAAGCACATTTCTTATCGATCAAAACCACAAATTTAGCTGAGGAGCTAGATTGTACATTCGAGAGTTGGTTTGGTTGCACAACGTTTCATTGTCCATCATATTATATAGGGGTACTCATTTCACCTCTCAGTTTTGGAGGTCATTTCAAAAGGGTCTTGGTACTCAGGTGAAGTTTAGCACGGCTTTTCACCCACAGACAGATGGTCAGGACGATCAAACCATTCAAACTCTTGAGGATATATTTAGGGAGTGTGTGATTGATTTTAGGGGTGGATTGGATGATTAGTTCTCTCTCATTGAGTTTGCCTATAATAATAGTTACCACTCTAGCATTCAGATGGCCCCGTTTGAGCCTCTCTATCGACAGAGGTGTAGATCGCCTATTTGTTGGTTTTAGGTAGGTAAGGCTACCTTGTTAGGGCTACATTTAGTTTATGAGGCCATGGAACTTATTAGAGAAAGGCTAAAAATAGCCCAGAGTCGACATAAATCCTATATGGATGTGAGGAGGAGAGACCTTGAGTTCGCCGTTGAAGATTGGGTATTTCTGATGGTGTCACCCATGAAGATAGTTATGAGATTCAGAAAGAAGGGGAAACTTAGTCCCCATTATGTTGGGCCATACAGGATTGTGAGAGTGCTGGCAAGGTGGCCTATGAGTTGGAGCTACCAACGGAGTTACCTTTAGTACATCTGATGTTCCATGTGTCCTTATTGAAGAAATGCATTGGTGATCCAACTTTGGTTGTTCCAGTAGGGAACATTGGGGTCAAGGATAGCCATACCTATGAGGAGGTACCAGTTGAGATCCTTGATCGCCAGGTTCGTAAGTCTGAAAACAAGGAAGTAGCCTCAGTGAAAGTTTTATGGAGGAATCAGCTTGTTCAGGGAGCTATATTGGAAACCGAAGTAGATATGTAACGTGCCGTGATTTTACGACACTTTCGACACTTAAAACCAAGAAATTATGCACATTCTAGGTATGTTTATATGGGTATAAGGTGTTTTGTGCTTAATATGCAGGAAAATAGGTATGGAAGTGAATTTTCTCAAATTAATGATAAAAACAACTGAAAGGTGACTGCTAGGCACCCAATGATTCATTGGCAGGAGGAATGACCCGTCACTTGAGGCGTGGGCAAAAAGATGAAGTTTTGAAGAAGTAAAACAATGCACTTGACGAGTTGGAGGAACGACCCGTTACACCTAGTAACGAGTCGTGAGGTCAACCGTTAGGCTTTGAAGAGAAAAGTTCAACCAAGTGTTCAGTGAAGTTGACGACAGACATCACGAGTCGTCACCTGAAGGAATGACTCGTTGCCAAGCTACTGGAACCATCCGTGAAGTGCACCGGATTTTCTGAGGAATTAGACCACGAAGGACCTAACGACTCATGCTAAGGCACGACGAGTCGTTAGGTGACCCGTTTCCAAGCCTGGGTACGTTGCTGAGGATGACTAATTCAAGAAAGGAACGACTCGTCAGAAGGCCTAACGATTCGTCACCTAGTTCGTTGCCACTGCCGACCTGGTTTCCAGATTTATTTAGGAAAGGGATTTCTTTGAATTATAAATACCTAGTTTTAAGTTTATTTTGAGAGATGATTCTGAGACAATTTCTAGAAGGATTTTTAGTCGATATTGAGAGAGGATCTTGAATGATATTGTGAGGATATTCTTGAGAGAAGTTTCATACAATTTTTTTTGATTCAAGACACGAAAGCAACATTGGAATTTTATTCAATCTACTTGATTTTTATTCTACAATACTTTGTAAGTTGCAATTATGATTTCTTCTATATTT
>JACEIK010003061.1:18554-41093 GCA_018107945.1 Datura stramonium | reverse complement strand
AACTCGCTATTTCTCGACAGTCCAGAAGGGAGAAATACTCACTTTAGGGCTAGGAGTATATTGACACTAATTTGGAGCAATTCCACTTACCTTAGCTCGGGAGCACGACGTTTCGCCGGCCAAATTTCATGAAACTGAATCCGTAGGAATTCTCCTTACTGCTTAATACCTCGGTATCTGGAGTTAATTTAAGTTTGGACCATGTTTGACGGCATAATCGGATGGAAATTTTAATGAATCCTTCGTCCTCTCTATTTTTCCCTCGACCTATCTGGAAATTATATGAAACATAACATTTAAACCGAAGTTGGAGGCTTTTATACTTGGTCTTGGACAGGGCCTCCGTGACACGGTGCCAACGCGGAGGACCTCCCTCCGTGGCACGCTGCCATCGAGGAGGGGCTCTGCCCCGGCTCCTTCCGCGATGGTTCGATGAATCTCTTATCCGGTCTTTCCCCAGGCCTTTTACTAGCATGTATGATATTCAAAAACTCTTAACCAACATGCGAATAGACCATCTACATGTTGAGAATTTATGGGGTGTAACATTCCACCAGCACACTCAGCTTAGTAGGGTGCATCCACTAGTGCAGGTCGTGGTCGTCGGAATCAGAATAGGTTCTATGCCCTCTCTTCTTGTTAGGAATAGGAGGTCTCTCCGAATGTGGTCACTTGTAAGTTACAAGTATTCCATCTTGATGCTAATGCATTGTTAGATCTAGGGGCTACTTTATCTTTTGTGATTCCCTATGTTGCTAATAATTTCGGAGTCAGTCTCAAAATCCTATCAGAACCCTTCTCAGTCTCTACTCTAGTCGGTGACTTAGTTATAGATCGACGGGTATATAGAAATTGACTTAGTTATAGCTCAACGGGTATATAGAAATTGACTTAGTTATAGCTCAACGGGTATATAGAAATTGCCCTATCACAGTTCTTCAAAAAGTCACCTCAACCTATCTAGTAGATTTAGACATGACAAATTTTGATGTTATCTTCAGCACAGATTGGTTGCATGCATGTTATGCCTCAGTGAATTGTAGTACCTGTGCGATAGAGTTCCGGTTTTTGGGTGAGCCAGTCCTTGAATGGAAGTATAGTTCAGTTGTGCGTGTAGGTCCCTTTGTTTCCTACCTTAAGGCTCGAAAGATGATTTCCAAGAGCTGTGTTTACTATCTAGTTCAGGTTAAGGATGCAATCTTTGAAACCTCGACTCTTTAGGCAGTTCCTATAATGTGTGAGTATCCAGAGGTTTTCCCAGATGATCTATCAGGAGTCCCTCTTGAACGGGAGATTGTCTTTGGTATTGACCTTTTTTCATAAATGTAGCCTATATCTATTACTCCTTATAAGAATAGCTCCAGCTAAGTTAAAAGAGTTTAAGGAACAGTTGAAGGATCTTTTAGATTAGAGATTCATTAGACCTAGCAAGTTCCCATTGGGTGCACCAGTTCTCTTTATTCAAAAGAAGGATGGGTCTCTTCATATGTGCATTGACTATCGGTAGTTGAACAAGGTTACAATCAAGAACAAGTATTCCCTCCCTAGAATTGTTTACTTGTTCGACCAACTTCAAGGTGCTATTGCTTCTCAAAGATACACCTCAGATCTAGGTAACATCAACTCAGAGTTAGGGAGAGTGACATTCTAAAGATAGATTTCTTGACTCGATATGGTCACTATGAGTTTGTAGTTATGTCTTTTGGACTAACAAATGCTCCTATAGATTTTATGGATTTGATGAACAGGGTGTTCAAGCCATATTTGAACATGTTCATGATTATCTTCATAGACGAAATTCTCATATACTGTTAGAGCAAGGAGGAGCATGTCACTGATTTGAAGCCTGTACTACAGACTCTCAAGGATCGCCAGATGATCACTAAATTCAGCAAGTGTGAGTTTTGGTTTGACTCAATAGTATTTTTAGGCCATGTGGTTACAAGTGAGCGTGTTCAAGTGGACTCTCAAAAGATAGAGGGGGTGCAAAATTGGCCTACACCAATTAGTCCTTCAAATATCAAGAGTTTCTTAGGTATAGTTGGCTATTACAGGAGGCTTGTTGAAGAATTTTCATCCATTACTGCACCGTTTACTATGTTGACCCAGAAGAAAGTCAAATTTCAGTGGTTGGATGCTTGTGAGAAGAGTTTTTCAGGAGTTAAAGACTCGATTCACTTTAGCCCCAGTATTAACACTACATAAGGGTACAGAAGGATTCATTGTGTATTGTGATGCCTATAGGGTCGGTCTTGGTTGTGTGCTGATGCAGCATGATAAGATCATTGCATATGCCTCAAGATAGCTTAAGACTCCTAAGAAGAATTCTCCGACGCATGATCTAGAATTGGCAGTAGTGGTGTTTGCATTGAAGATTTGGAGGCATTACTTGTAGGGGGTGCATGTAGATGTGCTCACGGATCATAAATGCCTTCAGTATATGTTCACTCAGAAGGACCTGAATTTGCAGCAAAGGATATGACTAGAGCTTCTCAAGGACTATGACATGAGTGTCCTTTATTATCCGGGCAAGGTCAATAAAGTGGAGGATGCTCTTACCAGGTTATCCATGGAGAGTGCGTCTCATGTCGAGGGTGGGAGAAAGGAGTTAGTAAAGGATGTCCATAGGCTTTCTCATTTAGGGGTTTACCTATTGACTCTACAGATGGTGGCACGATTGTTGATAATGGTCACAATCTTCATTGGTGACTAAGGTCAAGGCTAAGCAAGATTAGGATCCTATTTTAGTGAAGCTAACGGAAGCTGTCCATAATAAGAAGGTAGAGGTCTTCTCCCGAGGGTAAGATGTTGTACTTCATTATAAGGGCCGTTTATGTGTTACGGATGTCGATGATTCAAGAGAACGGATGCCGTAGGAGGCTCATGGTTCCCGATATTCTCTAAATCCAAGTTCCACCAAGATATACCGTGACCTATGGAAACTCTATTGTGGAGTGACATGAAGAAGGACATAGCGGAGTTTGTGGCTAAGTGTCCAAATTGTAAACAAGTGATGTGGAGCATTAGAGACCTGGAGGTATGCTATAAGACATTAGTATCCCCACTTGGAAGTGGAAAGAGATCAATATAGACTTCATCACAGGGTTGCCTCGCAATCGCCGACAGCATGACTCTATTTGGGTGGTGGTAGACAGGTTGAACATCGTAGCTCATATCTTACCAGTCAAAATTACCAATTCAGTTGACGATTATGCTAGATTGTACATTCGGGAGTTAGTTCGGTGTTCCTTTGTCCATCATATCAGATAAAGGTACTTAGTTTACCACCCTGTTTTTGAGATCATTTCAGAAGGGCCTTAGTACTTAGGTCAAGCTTAGCACAACCTTTCACCCATAGACAGATGGTTAGGCTGACCGGACCATTAAGAATCTTGAGGATTTGTTGAGAGCATGTGTGATTGATGTCAAAGGTAGTTGGGATGATCATTTACCTCTTATCGAGTTTTCTTATAACAACAGTTACCACTCTAGAATCCAGATGGCTCTGTTTGAGGCTGTTTATAGGTGGAGATGTAGATCGCCTATTGGTTGGTTTGTGGTAGGTGAGGCTACATTAATAGGGCCAGATTCAATCATGAGGATATAGAGAAGGTTCAGCTTATAAGGGAAAGGCTGAAAACAATTCAAAGTAGTCAAAAGTCATATGCGGATGTTAGGCGGAGAGAACTAGAGTTTGAAGTTGATTATTGGGTGTTCTTGAAGGTATCTCCCATGAAAGAGGTGATAAGGTTATTGAATAAAGGAAAGCTTAGTCCCCTATATGTTGTCCAATAAAGGATTGAGAAACGTGTTAGTAAGGTGGCCTATGAGTTGGAGCAACTAGCAGAGTTGGCTTCGATACATCCAGTTTTCCATGTATCATTGTTAAAGAAGTGCTTTGGTGATCCAACTTTGGTTGTATTGGTGGAGAGCACAGGTGTGAAGGATAACCTTACCTATGAGGACGTACCAGTTGAGATACTTGATCATGAGGTTTGGAAGTTGAGGAAAAAAGAAGTAGCTTCAATAAAGGTTCTATGGAGAAATCAGCTTGTTGAGGGAGCTATGTGGGAAGCCGAAGCAGATATGATGGCTAGATACTCGCACCTTTTTCCCTACAAACTCAGTTCCAACATGAGATATCAGTTTCCTCCTTAGTACTCTATTTAGTTTCATGTTTAATTCCTGTCTCTCAGTTGCTTTCATGTATGTACATGCATGTGTGATTCATGAATTCAGTTCAGTCATGTATATCAATCAGGAGTCAGTCACGTCATTAGTTTTCAGCTTCAGATGTTCAGTATTTGAGAATTCAGTTCCCTTCCCCAGCTCTTCAGTACAAACATTGGAAGATAAATGTTCCCAAAGGGGAGATATTGTAATACACAAAAGACCCTAAGATTTAGACCAATGAGTTGAAATTGAGAAAGTAGGAAATTTCACACTAGGTCACAGAACAAGTCGTCCAGTGACTAGTTGTGTAAACTAATAGGTCGTTAAGTGATCCACTAGGTGGAGACTACTTGTAAAGGTATCATTCTCAGGCAGTGGTAATGGAAGGGATGACGAGTCATTGTCAATCCCAATGAATCGTGGTCTGCCTATCAAGTGGTTAAAGGACGATTGGGAAGTGTTGGCATCGGATAGAGGGACGAGTCGTCATGCATTTAACAACTCAGCAAGTGGCCCGTGGGTAAAGGAATATCAGTAAATGAATATTTATCAAGTGATGATGATGAGTGGGAAGAAGAGTCATCCAATTGCGTAACAACTCGTCTAGTCCCTCATTGGGACTGGTAATGACAGTTTCCCTGCGAAATTAGTAAGGGTGTTTTTGAAAATCCCATGCTCCTAAGCCCTAAACTATGTCTTTTTAAGCTCAGATGAAGGTGTATTAAGGGAGTTTATCCTATTCTAATTCACTCAACACCCATTCATGTAAGACTTAGACCTCTCCATTTAAGTTCAAGCCTAGAATCATCCAACTCTCCTCCAAATCTCTTGGGCTTCCAAAGTCAAGATTAGATTCAGCTTACCCAGCTATGTGAGGCCATGAATGAGGGTTCCTTTCACCCTCATTCTCATAGTTCTTCTTAATTTTATGAATGAAGTCTCAATTCAAATCATGATCTAAAAGTGATTTCAATCTAATTTCGTAGACTTCTTACAAATTGTTTATGGGTTGATTCCCTCTATATTTTAAAGTATGTTTGATGATAAATGGGCAGATTTTACACATACTTTGATTATAAATTCATGAGTTCATGTTTTAAAAGATCATGCCCATTTTTGCAAGTTCATGAAAAAGTCTAGTCTATGATCGATGATTTTAAGTACGGTGAAATATCTAGTATGTATGTATGTTTATAGATTACCACTGTATGAATCTATGATTTTACTTATTAATTCTATTACAAGCATGCATGATTTTATGATTTTTGCAAGCTCACTCAAGTTAAGCATGATTTAATAATTTAGCCAAGGCTAATAAGTTCAGTTATCTCAAGTTTTGGAGTCAAGACTCTCCATACGTTAAAATTCAAGCTATGTTTTGATATATGATTATATGAGCATTACACATGTTTTAGGAGTAGTGTCTAACATTGAGTGGGTTAGGGGTTCCAGGATTCCCCGGTCTTATAAACTACGCGCCAAAGTAGGTATACTTTGGGGCCTCTCAGTTGAGCATTTACCCCGCTCAAAGGCACATCATGATATCACATCTTACTTAATCCTTTGCCTTGGTAAGGCTTAAGGTGGCCCTCCTCCACGTGGGAAAGATGAGAGATCATCATGCACTCATATATGATGGTTTTCGGTTAAGACGAGTCCCCCACTGTTCCTCATTATTTCAGTTAGGCATGTATTATAAAATAAGATATTATGCTTTAGAGCAGGTTTGACCCAAATCATCAGTTTATGAGTTTTTTCTTAATATTTTAGATATGAAAAGACATATGACTTTAGTTTCAGTTGGGTCATTTGATTCAATTATGAGATCCAATATTCATATTTTCAAATATCAGCATGTAGTCCTTACTCATATGATGATATGATTTATGTTGTTATACATGATTTCAGTTTAAACTTACTCATGTTGTTTTACTTAACTTTCATATTTAGTACATTCCAAGTATTCACCACATAATCCACGTTGTATTGTTTCATGATATCCGTTCGGACGCTCAGACTCAATTCCCCCAGTTTTGTTCAGTCCATAATTGTTGGTGAGTCCTCACTTCTGAGGACATTAGATTTATTGTTCAATTATGTTATATTTAGTTTCAAATTTTAGTGAGCTAGATGGGGATGATGTCCCATCAGCTTATCATACAGTTTAGAGGCTTATCAGACATTATGTAGATATTCAGCTTTGTCAAGTGTTGACTTTTTTTACGAGAGTTATGCTATTAAGACTTCTGCTATTTCAGAATTCAGTTATCCGCTATGCATATGTTGATTTTTAGTTATCATGTTCATGCCATGAGTTGACTTGGAGCCGTTTATAGTTCTAGGTTCCATGTCTAGATCCAGGCCTATGTTTGGGTTGTGACAGCCTATGAGTTGGAGTTTCCCGTAGAGTTAGCATTAGTGCATCCAATTTTCCATGTGTCCTTATCAAAAAAGTGCATTGGCGATCCAGCTTTAGTTGTACCTATAGAGAACATTGGTGTGAAGGATAACCTCAGTAATGACGAGATTTCATTTGAGAAATAAGGAGGTCGCTTTAGTGAAAGTCTTTTGGAGGAACCAACTTATAGAGGGAGCCACTTAGGAAGCCAAGGCAGAAATGATGGCCAGGTACCCTCATCTCTTCCCTTCTAGTTTACTTCTAGTATGAGGTACTAGTTTCCTCCTTAGTACTCTATTCAGTTTCATGTTAGTTTCATGTCTCTCAGTTAGTCTCATGACTTAGTACGCATGTATGATTCATGAATTCAGTTCAATCTATGTATCTTTGGTTCAGAGTCAGTCACACTGTTAGTATTTAACTTATGGCATTCAATATTGGGATTGCACCTATTTCCCTATCTTTTTAGCTCTTTTAGTCTCCATTCGAGAATGAATGTTCTCAAGGGGGAGACAATGTAACACCCCAAAAGTCCTTAAGATTAGATCCTAGACTTAGAGTAGAAACCAATAGAAAAAACTGAAATATTGTCACAAAATGAGTCGTGGGATGATCCATGCATGGTACGATGAGTTGTGGCCAAACGTGTGGTAGGCAGATTGAGTTTCATGTTTCAGATGTGATGATTCAAGTGACGAGTCATGGTGACAAGTGATGGGTCATAGTACATAGTCTTGGAATAAAATTTTGAGAATATGCAAGATAGATCCCCTAACCACGAGTCACAGGATGACTCATGGTACAAAGGGACAAGTCATTGTAGGGAGTCGTTGTATAAGGATTAGAGTGTTCTGAAATCAGGGCCATCTTGTGGCGGATGGTCACCACGAGTCGTGGTCACTGGCTGGCAGTTTTTAAGTGCTAGTTCCTAATGGCATTTTTGTAACTTTCTATTCTCTTAACTCCTAAACTAGGTCATTTTAGGTTTCTTAAAGGGTGTATTAGAGGTTTTTACTTAGCCTAAACTCTCATTCCTCTCCAAACACCATATATTGAAGATCAAATTCCCTTAAGGCTCTCAAGCAACTAGGGTTCTTCTTCCTTTTCAATTCTTCTTGGGTCTCAAGGTAGTGGAAAGAACTCTTTAAGTCAGGTATGTGGGGTTATGAATAGGTGATATCTTCCACCCTCATTCCCAATCTCAATTCTAATTTCTTGAATTTAATTTCTTCAAGCCTCCAATTATGATTTTTAGGAATTTCCAGCATTAGACCCTTTTTAGTGCTAAACTTTATGACCGCTTTATGGAATTGATTCTCTCATAATTCTACTATGATTTATGATCATGATTACATTAATTTCTATCAAAACCCTCATGAATCTCTATTTTTAAGTTATCATGATTTTGCTCAGTATGTATGAATCTCATGAATGTCAAGCTTAAATATCATGGCTGTATTTTCAGCATTGTTATTGTAGCTAGTTCACGTTTGTTAAGCAATTTCTTAATCTATCATGTTATTTTAAACAATTCTATGAAAACTCCATGTTTCGAGTATGATTATGAGTTCTATGTATGTTTTGGGTGTAGTATTTAACACTGAGTAGGCCAGGGTTCCAACGTACATAGGTCTTATAAATTATGTGCCACTGTAGATATGAAGGAGTCCTCACCTAAGAGTGTCTCCCTTGCCCTAATGGATGATAAAGCTCAAACCATACCTCCTTACGAAGTATGAAGCTGACGTTGTCAATAAAGAACCCAAGTAGAGATTAGGGTCGATCCCACAGAGAATACGGAAGGATATAGAAGAACGCTAGTGCTTAAGCTTTTTAGTTAATTATTTCCTAAGAGGGGAGAATTTGAAGAAGTAATAAATAACAATGTTTAGAAATTTATGGTTGTTTCCAAATTAACGCAACTAACTAGGGTAAGTGTTCCCCATGAATTCATCACCGCAAGGTGTTTTATACTAGTGATCTATTCTGGTATTTAGCATGCAATATTGGTAAGTTAAGTTCACCTAGATGGTTGGTCCCCTATCTAGGTGATTTTCACCGCGCAACTTGGTCCATCTACGGGTGTACTTTAATTGACCCTTACCCTTAATATCGGATTTGATATCCCCGAACAAGTTTGAGCTATTAGATGAGCGTTGGTAGCCTCAAATCTACGTTGTTAATTCCTTTTCCCATTCTTTACCTCCTTGATCCGGTAAGTAAGAATACAAGTACTAACATTTTCAACCGCGAAGAATCAATCAAAATGAAGCAAAAAAATAATACATGCATAAAACCTCGTTCAAGAATCACTAAGTATTTTATCAATGTGTGTTAATTTGTCATGGTTCCCACAACCCTAGTTGTGGTGGTTTTAGCCTATCATGTTTATAAGTAAACTAATAGAATTCATAAATAAAAGAAAAAATTAATACTTACAATGATGATAGGAAAAAACTCACTTGATTATTTCAAAAATAAAGAGGAACAACTTTGCAATCATATCCCAAAATATGTCTTCAAAACGTGTTAAGACTTGTCTATAACTTGGCTTCTAATTGTTCTCTAAAACTTTAGACTCTAATTTCAAACTTAAAACTTCAACTCTTGAAGACATAAACACAACATTCCTATTACATGAAAATAAAGGGGTATTTATAGTAGTAGATTTATGCTTTTCCTTTTCCTTAATGAATTTGACTTGGGATTTAATTTCCTTTTCCCATTTGAAGTGGGAAATCCATTTTTGGGCCGTTTAGAGCCTTGTCGCGTTGCACCTTCTTTTGTTCCTTCATGGACTTAATTTGGGATTTTTAGCTCCTTTTCCTAATTAAAAATGGACTCCAGGTCGTCAGTGGTCACGGACTAAGTAATGACTTGTTAGGACCTCAAACGAGTCGCGATTAGTCAAGCACAGTCGTCCTCAGCATTAGGTTCAATCGTGGAAATGGGTCACCTAACGACTCATTAGGACTGGGCACGAGTCGTTAGGTCCCTCGTGGCTATGGTCATCACATCCTCCAATGTTCTTGACGGATGCTCACAGTGTCTGACGACGAATCATCACTTCACACAACGACTCGTTATGTCACTCATTACCTTCACTGGACACTTCTTCAAATTTTCTCCTCCCAGTCCTTACTTTATTCGATTTTCTTCAAATTCATTCCAAAGCATCAAATACACAAATATCCATCGCTTTTAGACCTGAAAGCATCTAATCATGTGCGTTAGCTATTTTCACAAATATATAACATAAACCCATGCAAACACACATAATTTATTCTCAAAACATAGCAAAGTATAGAAAAAATTATGTCTATGAAATGTGTGATTACGCACTTCATCAACACCCCACAATTAAACTATTGTTCGTCCTCGAATAATCTACTACTTCCCTTCTTACATTTAAGCACAAAATTCATCCCACAACAGGTCTACTTATACATAGGATCATGAGACAAATCTATTACTCTCGAAAAACTCACTCGCATGCATATAGGATCAAAATTAAAATGTCAAAGTTCAAAATCACTTACTTTTGAAAACTAACTCATCAAGACATATTTTGGGCCAACATCAATTATATGCAATTTAGCAATCAAGATTAAACCAAAGTCTTACCATTGTGCCCCTCACAATTTGGAGATATGCCCCTTTTCACACAAGATATAGAATAACTTGGGCATAAATAAAAAAATTTCCACTCACTCTCACAAAAGAACTCAACATACATGCAAAAGACGACCCATATTCTTGCCCTTAGTGTAATACTCCGCTAATATAGAATTATGAATCAAGGATCAATTAGGACTTTAATTTGGTTTTAATGTAGGCTAAGGGAAGGATAGGAACTATTTGGCCAAGATAGTGACTAATCTCCCTAAGCACTTTAATACTTCACAACACTTTGATTTTTAAGCATATTCTTAAATTTCCAAATTTTATCCTTATAACTCCTTTTATTTTGTAATTTTTTTTCAATTTAGGTGACTAGTGGGTATTTTTCTTTTCATCATTGAGCTTATTCACACACATTTTTTTCTTTTCCTTTCTTCTGTTCTCACCATTTACGCACCCCTACTCTAACCACCCTCAACTTAAGCATTTTTCTTATGTTGAGATTCACAATATCCAAGGAAGGACCAGCACCAAAACAGGTTCATTGTAAACAAATGGGTATGGTAAATCAGTAAATCATGATTTTTTTCAAAGCTCTTTCTTCTTTTTGTTTTCCCACAAAAAATCACCCTCCTTTTTTAGCGAAATTTCACCTTTTTCTTTTCTTCAGATTCACCACACTTTTTTGCTTTTCCCTTCACTTCTCCAATTATGCTCCTTTCCTACAATTTTTTTTTATTAAAGTACTCTAGGAGGTGTTTGGATCAAATAAGTCAATAGAACAAATAGGGATTCAAGCTTCTAATATGGCTATCGAAAGAATAGGCTAAGACTCAACATGACTAACTAGGATAATTACAATCAAGGTAGGTAAAATAGGATAAAAATAAGGCTATCAAAGAAACGCCTATATCACTTCCTAAATCCATCATACTTATTTTGCTTTGCACACACACCGGGCAAGTTCTAGACGTCAATTTACAAGCATGTAGTATATCAAAAATAATTCCTCACACATTGGCACAAGATGGTTTAATAATGGAAATCAAGATCACACAAACACATATATCCATATTGCATGCATAAAATAATTAAGCCCATTTTTTTAAGTACAAGAGTCAAGTTCCCAAAGACCAAATGTTTCTACCTTTTTAATGCATATTTGAGTGAATTTAATAAATTCTCAATGATACCTAAAGCGAAGCACCTAGCATTCGTAAGGCTCAAGTCTTGTTCTTCCTAATGAATAATTTACCCTTAAGACGGTCATCATCCATCCATCACCGGGAAAAGTCATGACTCAATGAAAAAAAATCTAGACTCTATAATCGGTTCTAAGGGACTATCCACCGGAAAAGTACCAAAAACAAAAATCGAAGTAGCCCAAAATATAATAAAACTAAAAATACTACAAACAAACAAGCATGCATGACCAATCATAAATCCCAACAAAACTAGGCCTACCATGTGCAAATTTAGCAATTAAGGCATGCATGGTAATATGAAGTTCACCTCTCCCATCCCACACTTAATTGGTTACACTATCCCTAGTGCTAGAACAAATAAGCATAAAGTAACATAGTGCAAAAAGAACTTCCTGGGTCTCTACTCCTTGTCTTCAATATTTAAGCTCAATTTTTATTGAAAATTATGACCTATCACCTGCACAGTTGAACAAACACGTAAAAACAAACAAAAACTTTTTCTAGGGTTGCCTCCCAAGTAGCGCCTGATTTAACGTCGCGGCATGACACAGGTATCTTGATTACTCAGACTTCATCAAGATACCTGTTGAGAACGTAGTCACATCTTGGCCGCTTGTTTGACCACGCCGCCTTGTGACACGTAAGAAAATAGAAAAAAGGAAATAAAGACTAAAAGTTAAACACAAGCAATTAATCCAATCCTAAACTGTATTCCTCGGCAACGACACCACTTTTTTATAACGCTCAAACCATACCTCCTTACGAAGTACGAAGCGAACGTTTTCAATAAAGAACCCAACTAGAGGTTGGGGTCGATCCCACAGAGAATACAGAAGAATATAGAAGAATGCTAGTGCTTAATCTTTTTAGTTAATTATTTCTTAAGAGAGGGGAATTTGTAAAAGTAATAAATAATAATGTTGAGAAATTTATGGTTGTTTCAAAATTAATGCAACTAACTAGGGTAAGTGTTCCCCATGACTTCATAACCATAAGGCATTTTATACTAGTGATCTATTCCGGTGCATAGAATGCAATATTGGTAAGTTAAGTTCACCTAAATGGTTGGTCCCCTATCTAGGTGATTTTCACCGCGCAACTTGGTCCGTCTACGGGTGTACTTTAATTGACCCTTACACTTAATATCAGATTAGCTATCTCCAGACAAGTTCAAGCTATTAGATGAGGGTTGGTAGCCTCAAATCTCCGTTGTTAATCCCTTTTCCAATTCTTCGCCTCCTTTATCTGGTAAGTAAGAATAAGAAAAGTCCTAACGTTTGCAACCGTCAAGAATCAATCAAAACGAAGGAAACAAACAATAAATGCATAAAACCCCGTTCAAGAATCACTAAGTATTTTACCGATGTGTGTAAATTTGTCATGGTTCCCACAACACTAGTTGTGGTGGTTATAGCCTATCATGTGTATATGTAAATTAATAGAATTCATAAATAAAAGCAAAAACTAATACTTACAACGATGATAAGAAGAAATTCACTTGGTTATTTTAAAAATAAAGAAGAACAACTTTACAATCGTATCCCAAAGTATGTCTTCAAAACGTATTAAGACTTGTCTAAAACTCCACTTCTAATTGTTCTCTAAAACTTTAGACTCTAATTTCAAACTTAAAACTTCAACTCTTGAAGACATAAAAACAACATTCCTATTACACAAAAATAAAGGGGTATTTATAGTAGTAGATTTATGCTTTTTCTTTTCCTTGATGAATTTGACTTGGGATTTAAATTTCCTTTTCCTAGATGAAGTGGGAAATCCATTTTTGGGCCATTTGGAGCCTTTCCGCATTGCACCTTATTTTGTTCCTTTATGGACTTAATTTGGGATTTTTGGCTCCTTTTCCTAATTAAAAATGAACTCCATGTCTTCAGTGGTCACAGAGTAAGTAACAACTCATTAGGACCTCAAAAGAGTCGTGATCAGTCAAGCACAGTCGTCCTCAGTATTAGGCCCAATCATGGCAACGGGTCACCTAACGACTCATTAGGACTGGGCATGAGTCGTTAGGTCCCTCGTGGCCATGGATCATCACATCCTCCAGTGTACTTGACGGATGCTCACAGTTTCTAAGACAAATCGTCACTTCACACGACGACTCGTTATGTCACTCATTACCTTCACTAGACACTTCTTTAAATTTTCTCCTCCCAGTCCTTACTTTATTCCATTTTCTTCAAATTCATTCCAAAGCATCAAATACACCAAAATCCATCTCTTTTAGATCTGAAAGTATCTAATCATGCGCGTTAGCTATTTTCACAAATATATAACATAAACCCATGCAAACACACAGAATTTGTCCTCAAAACATAGAAAAGTATGGGAAAAATTATGTCTATTAAGTGTGTGAATACGCCCTTCACCAATGGCCTCATGAGTGATATCACACCTTCATGGTTCCTACCCTTGGAAAGGTATGAACACACCTCCCAACTAAGGTTACAAGTTGAGCTCCATGTATTCTCACTTGGAGTATATCAGTTATAAGAATCTCCCATTGTTCCTTATGTTTTTACCATTATTCATGTTCATATCTTATGATGTTATGACTTAGGGTATTTTGACCCATTGATCAGTTTATGAGATTTTCTTATGATTTCAAATATTATGAGCTTAATGAATTTGTTTTCAAAACATTGGGTCATTACACTTTAGACTACGATCAATAACTTATGTTTTATGACTATCACGATCATGACATTTAGCAAGTTTTCCTTACTCTCATGTTTCACTTATCCTCCATACTCAATATATTTAAAGTACTGATCATATACTTATGTGTTATATCATCTCATGATATAGGTTCAGGTGATCAATTTTAGCCCTGATAATGCTAAATCACACTCCTATAAAAGTATGACGTGGATGTTGTCAATAAAGAATCCAACTAGGTTGGGGTCGATCCCACGTGAATATGGTCAAGATGTAGAGTAATGCGTAGTATTTATGTTTTTAGTTCTATTATTTCCTAATGAGGGGTTTAAGAAAGTAATCAAGAACAGTTATTGTGAATCGATGTTGTCGTCATGTTATGCAATTAACTAGGAAGATATTCCCCATGGATTCATAATAGCTTCGGGTTAATATACTAGTGATCTATCCTAATACTTAGCCTGTAGAACAGATAACATAAGTTCATCCAAACTACTAATTCACCCCTATTGGATGACTATACTCAATCACCAGATTAGGTGTCTTAAGTGTTTGCACTTGAACTATTACCAATTGTTCCAAATTAACTATCTTGCGATTGTAGCTCAAATTATACAATGAACCATAAAGTTCATGGCTTTGTTGTTCTTGTCTTTTCCTAATCTATACCTCTCTAGCTTCAAGCAAGTAGAGAATTTGGGCAAGTTCTAATATTCCACTCAGTTAAGAAACATTTAAAGATGAAGAAAAGATAATATACACATACATATTGGTTTAGAATCACTATGTGCAAACCCTGGTTAGTTATTCCATCATGGTTCCCATAACCATAGTTGTGGGTTTTAGCCTGTCATATTTGTAAGAATAGAATTAGTATTCATTGAAGAAAATATAATTGAAGACATACAATGATGATTTAATGAAAACCCAATTGATTAATGCACAACTCAACAATGACCAATTCAAGAACATTGAATAATCTCCAAAAATATTGAAAAAAAAACTCAAAAGGTACTTGTTCTCTATCAAAAAGTCGAACTCCCCACAAAAATAACCTAGAATATTATTTATATAAATAACTAGAAATCTTTCCTAAATTAACAGGGAACTGATTTAACTATCGCCTCCTGATCCTCTGACTCGTACCATAAACCTACGAGTCATATCTTACACTCATACAGTGCTTGGCAGTCATGAGTTTGTCTAAGTCCTGGGAGTTGGTACGACTCGTACAATGCTCATATGCGTCATACATCTCTGTCGTGATCTAAATATTCAAAGTTTTAACTCCTCAGAATATTTCCATGAGTGCTTTGATACGGCTCGTACCATGATCTCAGGACTCGTGGTTGCCGCTCGTACCATGGGATCTTCCATTCAACCTTCTCTCTAAAATTTAACATGACTCCATGGTACAAGTCATATATTTGGTCATCATGACACGTGGTTTCTACCCATTCCAGGAGTCTAGACAAATGCAGGACTTTCCAAACATTTTTACGATTGATTGGTACAACTCGTACCAGGATGATACGGCTCGTACCATGAATCATATTATGCTAGTGCCTTAAGAAGATCCTCTTGATTTTATCACGAATCAAAGTATGGCTCATACCATAAAGGTATGGCTCGTACTGACAACTGTACTTAGCCTACTTTCTGCATCTTTTCACACCTTCTATAGATTTCAACTCTGACACATGATTTTCCTAAAAACATAGTAAAAGTGCATCATATCTGTATAAACATACCTAATACTATGCATATTTCCTCAATTCTAAGTGTCGAATGTGTTGTAAACCCACAACACATCAACATATGTCACGACCCGAATGTAGGCCAGATCAAGACACTAGACAAAGAGCCCCGAGAGACTCCAAGTCAACCCATGGCATGAACTTACATCTAACTCAATCAAATAAAGGGGAAGACTTAACATAATAGTCATAGCTGAAGTCTAATCATAACATAACATCGGAGCCGTAATTCACTTAAAACATAACAAATTGATCACTAAATACAGTCTGAAAGCCTTTAACATATCTGATGGGTTGATGGGACAACACCACCAACTAACCCGACAAGTATGAAATTGAAAATACGAGATAACTAGTAAAGAATGGTCCTTGAGAGATGAGGACTCACCACTAAAGCTGGATGCTAACTCCGGAGAATTGGCTAGTGATGGGGCTGAGTCAGAAGATCAGATCCTGTATCATAAAGCGATACAGCTAGACTATGTGGTCAGTATGTGGAATATACAGAGTATGCAAGGTAAGTAAAACGGGCAGTTAAAATACATAAATTTCATAAGAGTACGGCAACATGATCGTATCATATATATCATAATGCAAATGTAAGGCTCAAGGTTTTCAAAACATTTGTAAATCATTCATAATCATAATCATAGGAGAAAATCTTTATTAAACATTACTTGAGGTAAAGTATATAATCATATCCATACATAAATCATGAGGAACAGTGGGAGATTTGTCACGCCCCACCTTGGGAGGCATGACTGGCAACTAGTGCCACCCTTGAATCTGACTGACCTGGCTAGGCTTATCCACGTCTGGTGCATGCCTGCAACTTGATTCAAGAAAACAAAGAGCTATATCTCGACTGTAAATACAGCCTCCGACCGACAAGGTCGTATAGCCACCTATAAAAGAAAAATGCTAACCAACAATAAGCAATAAAAGGGAATCCTATACGGGGTGACAAGACCACCATGCTGTCTAGTTATAACTGAAATGAAAATAAGGCAACTATAACTGTACTATAGCCGACATGGCCACTATCTAAAAGCTAAACAAGGCCCCACATGGATATCACATGAAATAAAACATATATAGGCCCCACACGGCTCACAACAAAATGAAAAAAAGGAAATCTGTAATTTGCAAGCTTGTAGGAGTGGAATAATGAATGAGATAGGGCCCCGACCTACCCATAAACTATACAATCAACAGAGCAAACCTTCTAACTAATAGCCCCGGAGGAAGAGAGATAACTATAATGCTGACTCTATCTAAAAGCTAAGGAGGTCCCGATCCGCGTCTATCCGAACTTGTAGGCAAGTAATGCAGCGCTCAAAGGATGGGCGTCAGTACAATATGTACCGAATATGTAAAGCAGTAAAAGAAAAATGACTGAATAATACTGATAATGAAACTGAAGCATCCAATAGGAGGGATAGAGAATTAACTTAATATAACCTTATAACCTATTGTACATCTAACAGTAAATAGTAAAAACAAGAACCTTACCTAGCCTCCATAAGCCCGGAAGGTACATCCAGCATATAATAACCCTCCTAAGGCCCCCATAACCCATGGCAAGTTCACTTCAATCTATATACCCCTTATCAGGTCAAAATGAATCAACAAGTAACTATAGCCATCCTACCGGTCCCTTGGGTCAGCAACTGAGCCCGCTCGACTCCTGATCTATAGCGGCGTCTGAGTCTGGTGGACTCCTGATAACTGCACCCTGGGCACCAGGCTCGATGAGGGTGTGATGCTGATATGACATAAAATAATAGTACAACCATATAATGGACTGTAATACGGCCCTTGGGCCTCTGCATCATCCCTTGGGATGGCTTATCGCTCCTTGGAGCAGCGTTGTATAGCCCCTGGCGGGCGATGGCATAGCTAGTAGCCCTGGGCTTGGTCACGGAAGGCTATACAGGACAGAGTCAATCCCAAACTAAACATAAAGTATTAGCCTCAACTAACAATACCAGCTAACCACGATAAACATACTTCTGACTTTCTTACGAGGGCTCAAGTTTAATTACAATACTATAGGAAGTAACTTGCCGAAGGAATTCACCTTAACATACCTCGATTTTCGTTTCCCAAATAACCGACGAGTTTCAACTTGTATTCGTCAGCTCTTTTCAACTGTAACTTTAATACTGAAAGAATGGGTCTAATTTCAATACTAAACTCATAAAAAATGGTAACCTTTGATACTAATAGCAACTATAATTCAACTTCATCAAATATGGCCGAAAACCTATAATTTCCCGAGAGTTCAGAAGGGAGAAATGGTTTCCTAAAGCCTATGGTCATTTAGGAATCAATTTGGAGCAATTCTGACAACTTCTACTAAGTGGAGTTTCGATTTTCCAAGCGTATTTTTTAGATTAACTTTGTAGTATTGCTTCCCGTAGGCCTAGAAATCATTATCCAAAGTTAATTCGAGATTGGACGGCGTTTGGTAGCGTAATCAGACGAAAAATGATCGAAATCTTTGCTTTTATCTCTGACCGAATGAATATGTTGGTATATGTTTGAAATCAAAGGAGGGGCTTTTTATATATATTAGGGGTGGTGGCAGGAGGCGCGCCTCACTACCCATAGCGCCAACCTCCCTACCGCGCTGCGCCTCTCAAGGCGCCAGCAGGCTTAGAGCACCACGCTGGCCAGTGCGTTATTGGCTGGCGTGTCGCGCTGGCCCTATGCTTGCTGGTTTCGTCTAACCCTGCTTCCAAGTCTTTTCTACACGCATCATGCTCTTTTTATTCGTTCCAAGTACATGCGTACTTTTAGCAATTTTTAACATTTACTGGGTGTAACATCCTCCCCCAAGGGAACATTCATCCTCGAATGTCATTCTCAGGCTTAAAGGAGTTAACTCTCTTAACCAAGATTTAGAAAAATTTCGGCAGAGTCTCTTCTGTAATATGGACTATCCGGAAACTTGAAACATAGAAAAGTCCAACATAGGTGCCTCGAAGGATGCCATAACAACCATTACATAATAGAGGCAAGCAACAATACTTTTTAACATAAGCAGTAAAATAACAACTGAACAACAACCTCACCTTAACTGCATGATCTGGATCAATCCTGGAACATGTGAGGATATGTAGACCTCATATCATCCTCAGCTTCCCAGGTCATCTTTTCTTTATTCCTGTTCCTCCATGATATTTTAACAAAGGCAACATATTTTGTTCTCAACCTATGAACCTGTCGATCAAATATGGCCACTTGAACTTCTACGGAGGCTAACTCCTCAGTAACCTGAATGTCCTTGACTGGCACGACTCGGGACGAGTCCCTTATACACTTTTGTATCATTGGCTCATGAAAGATCGGGTGAACGGATTCTAACTCTGGAGGTAAGTCTAGCTCGTATGCCACTTGCCTATTCTTCGGAGGATCCGATATGGGCCAATAAATTGGGGGCTAAGCTTTCCCTTCTTACCAAACTCCATCACGCCCTTCATGGGAGAAACCTTAAGAAACACCCAATCATCAACCTCAAATTCCAAATCTCTACGCTGCACATCATAATAAGACTTATGGCGACTCTGGGATGTTAACAAGCACTCTTTGATGAGTTTGACTTTCTCTTCTGACTGGTGAATCATATTTGGTCCTACAAACTCTGACTCGCCTACTTGAAACCACCCAATAGGGGATCTGCATTTCCGCCTATATAAGGCCTCATAAGGCGCCATATGGATTTTCAAATGATAAATGTTGTTATAAGAAAATTAAACAAGGGATAAATGCTCATTCAAATTTCCACCAAAGTCTAACACATAGGCCCGCATCATATCCTCGAGCGCCTGAATTGTACGTTCTGACTGCCCATCTATCTGAGGATGGAATGTTGTACTAAAATTAACCTGTGTTACCAAGCCTTTCTAAAATGATTGCTAGAATCTAGCTGTGAATTGTGCCCCTATCAGAAATGATAGATGTCGGAACACCATGTAATTGAACTTTTTCTCTAATATACAATTCAGCATAGTCCTCGGCTAAGAAGGAGGTCCTAACTAGCAGGAAATGAGATGATTTTTTAATCTATCAACAATCACCAAAATATAATCAAATCTATGTCTGGTGTGGGGTAATCCATGTTGATTTCTTTCCATTTCCACAAAGGTATCGCTATCTCTTATGTTAATCCACCGAGTTTTTGATGTTCAACTTTTACTTGCTGACAGTTAGGGCATTGTACTACAAATTTTGCTACACCCTTTTTCATTCCCGGCCACCAGTAAATCTACCTGGGTGAAGAGAATAACGGGAATAATGTACCTCTGCCATGATCTGCTGGCGAAGTCCTTCCATATTTGGAACGTAGAGGCGACCCCTAAATCTTAAGACCCCGTCTTCTGTCAATTAAAATGTCGCTAACCCACCTTATTGAAATTTATCTCTAAGCTGTACCAGATTAGGATCTTCATACTACCGCTCTTTTACCTTTACAACCAGGGATGATACTATGGTATTCTGAATCACTACCCCACTGTCTCCCAAATCTACTCTTCGGACGACTAAGTTGGTTAACTGGTGCAATTCTGGGGCCAACTCCTGCTATTCAGGCCTCAAATGTGCCAAACTTCCCGTTGATTTATGACTAAGAGCATCTGATACAATATTAGTCTGAACCTGGGTATATCAAAACATAAACTGAATGAGAACAAATGTCCAGCATACCTTTCACAACATCCGGCGAAGACTCCGACTCCTGTTGCCCCGGTAAAGCATATGTGTGATCTATACCGGTGCCTGAACTAGATGCCTCTGACCTGCCTTGGCCTTTGTCGGCTGGAGTTGAGGGCCTGCGCCCTGCTGGAGGTGATGGGGCATGTGACCCTACCGAAGATCTTTCCTGTCGGTCCCAATCATCCTGACCTTTAGCTGGACATTCTCTTATCATGTGACCCTCTTATCCGTAGGTGTAAGTAGCAGTAGAACCATACTTGCATGCCCCAAGATGACATCGACTGCAGATAGGACAATATGGCATGGTAGGTTTGCTCTGCTCTAACCCTCTCTGCTGCTGTGAACCTGATGCTCGTGAGCCCTCCCGAGCCCTGACTGCCCCCCGTGGTCAAATCTACCACCCTTCTGCTTCTGTGGAGGTGGGGGTCTAGGTGGTCTTCCTAATAGTAGTGGCCTAGGTCCACCCTGAAACTTTGCTTAAGTATCACTAGGTCTAGCCGTGCGACGCTGCTCCTGATTCACCCTCTTTATCTCTCGCTGTCATTTTCTGATACCCTTAATACTCTGAGCAAATGCCTGAATGCGAGCAATACCCATGTCCTCTCGTAGGGTAGCCGTAACACAAATCTCCACGTACTCTGGAAGTAGCCCTATTATAAACAAATACACTCTAGCTGGCATCGTGTCTAGGAAAGCTGGTGCATACCAGGCCAAGGAATCAAATCTCGTAGCATACTCCCGAACACTCATTGAGCCCTGTTATAGATGCAAAAATTGATTTACCCCGGCATGCCGAATTTCCCACACCAAATAATGATCTAGGAAGGCCTCTGAAAAGATAGAACCAGTCGGAGGGGGAACATATCTACCTCGGGACTTCTCCCAATTCTCATACCATAACACTACTATATCCCGTAGTTGAAGTACCACTAACTCAACCGACTCCGCGGGCGTGACATGCATTTCCCCTGAAAATCTGCTGCAACTAGTCTAAGAAATCCTGAGGTTGCTCATCTCGGTCCTTCCCTATGAACTGCGGATGACTCAGAGTAAGGAACTCTCGGACCCTCAAACTACCAGGTCCTCCCGAAGACTCAACAACCACAGGTGCCACTGGATGACACTACGTAGCCATCATCTGAGCTAGCATAAAGACAACGCTCCTAACCTCTCTAATGGTATTGGTTTAGGAACTGCTGGAGGTGGTGCTAACACATTTGCCGCTCTAGACGACTCCTGGCGTAGAAGAGAGTGTTGGGAGACTGAGATAAAGTCTCCCTATCGCCCTCAAATCGGGCTGGCTCTAACTGAGGCACCCTGCTAGTGCTTTTTCCCGCCGTTGTATCTATATTTCGGCTGGTTATAGTCTGTCGTGTGCCCGACATTTCTATGTAGACAAGAAGAATATAGTAAGCTTAGGGGTTCAACCCTGTACAACACAGCTTTATAGCACGACTGGAAGAAAAAGAAGAGTAACCACCCTATCATGCTCGCCTCCTTTCTATAGAACGTGGTGCACAACACATCCATAGAAAAAACTCCACTTGACAAGGCTTGTAGATTCCCTGGGGTACGACCTACTCTGATACCAAGTTTCTCATGCCCCACCTTGGGAGGCATGATTGGCACCTAATGCCACCCAAGAACCTAACTGACCAGGCTAAGCTCACGCAAATCCAATGCATGCTTGCAACTTTATTCAAGAAAACAGCGAGCTATATCTCGGCTGCAAATACAGCCTTTGGCCAATAAGGCCATATAGCCACCTATAAAAGAAAAAAGCAAACCAACAACAAGCAATAAAAGTGAATCCTATGCGGGCCGACAAGACCACCATGCTGTCTAGTTATAAATAAAATGAAAATCAGGCAACTATAACTATATTGTCACGCCCCACCTTGGGGGGGTATGACTGGCACCTGGTGCCCTAGTAGGACATGGACTGCTAACTGGTGAGCCTAAGCACATCTGGTGCCTGGCTAGCTCTATCTCAGAT
>JACEIK010003060.1:127772-149875 GCA_018107945.1 Datura stramonium | reverse complement strand
AGTTGTGAAGCTATGTCTGATTAAATGATTAGAGGTATGAAAGTCCATAATCAAGGGCACAAGGTCCATAAACCATGTCCACGTAGTTAAATTGCTCATGAATTTTGATGTCACATCCTCGTTCAAAGATGTAGGTGTAAGACTAGTTTTTCATGTTTAGAGGCTAGAAATACCATGAACATCGCATTTTAACTATTTGAGACAACAACTGAAGTTTTCATACTCGAACCATTGGGAATTGTAATATTGCATGATTATCAGGCCGTAACTCTAGTTGCTTCTTGTATTGTTTCTTGATTATTTTGTGATCACCCCTAGATTTAATTAGAATTTTCCGAATTTCCATAATCAATACTTGTGAAGGTTAATTTTAACACTTGAACTTGATAATTCGCCCAATTGGTCCAATCCCTGCGGGTTTGACATTCAGCTCTTTAAAAGGGCCACTGTATTACTTGTACTACCGCGTAGGCTTGCGCATGCACTGGGGCACAATCACTCGTTTGGGAGTCTTTATGTGCAAGCGCGTAAAGAATGAGTCAGGGGAGGAACTGTTAGAGTTTTATACTCTAGGCACGATAGGAATCATGAAGAAAAGGGAATATTCCTAAATGTCTCATAGCCTCTTCGTCATAAGTGTGGCGCACTTCACACCCATGAAGAGGACTCTACTTAACACGGCTTTCAAACACCCTAGGACACTCTAAACCTTTTCTCTGATACCAAGATTGTCACGACCCAAACATAGGCTCGGGCCGCAACACGAGACAAGAAACCCTGAAAGGCTCCAAGAAAATCCTTGACTGTCGAAGGGAAATGTTCATTGTTGTGGAGAGTCCCTGACTATCTAAAGTACTGTCCCTGATTGTCAAAGGGAAACGTTCTCGATTGTGGAGAGTCCCTAACTATCTAAGAGAGAGCATTCTCTGATATAGAGAGTCACTAATTGACTAAGGGAAGTATTCTCTGTTGTGGAGAATCCCAGACTGACTAGGGAAACATTCTCTGCTGTAGAGAATCCCTGACTGACTAGGGAAACATTCTCTGCTGTAGAGAATCCCGGACTGACTTCTGTAGAGAATTCCAGACTAACTAGGGAAACTTCCTCTGATATAGAGAATCCCTTACTGACTGACTAAGGTAGAACATGGAATACAATAGTCTGATGTCATTCATCTAGTTTAAATTACTACAGCTAATCAAAGACATGAGCATTCAACTAATTACATCACACTGAAGTCATTTAGAGTTGATTAGGATACTTTCTATTCACAACAAGCCCGACGTTTGAAGGATCATTCTCATGCTTTATTATCACAATTCATATCATCATGGTCCCGAATCAGCATTTAATCCACACATTTCACATTCACGAACATCTATAGATTCATATCGTACTGTACACATCTCCACAACATTCAAGTTCCATGTTCATAACATACAACATATATAATAGGGTCATGTAGGATCCATAGGTCCAATTTACACTTTAACATAGATACATTTCTTCATATATTTCAGATTTACGGAAGCCCATACACTTAACTCATACCTTACACATTTATGATGAGATTATGGTAGAAGCATATATTTTCATTTCATAGAACCCATTTCAAAATTTACTCCAATTCATATGAAAGATATGATAATTATGCCATTATCATAGGTTTACCTCATACCCAAAACAGTTTTATTGAAACGATAATGAAAACACATACTTACTTTCAATTACTCAAGCCCATAAATTCTAATCTCATCTCAACACATTTATCAAATCGTATATTCTAGTTTTCAAGGGAATTCTTACGTTCTTCACATATTTTAGACATGGTTACGAGTTAGTGATATAATCGAATGAACAATAATAAGATCCCTATCAAAGTGTTGAGCTATCTCATGAAAGAATTCCTATTATCAAGCGTTTTCACCATTAAGCACATAATTCCAGATATTAGAATAACCTCATAAACATAATTAACTTTTAATCCTAATGGGTTGTAGAATTCATAGAAGACATAGAAGAAATCACCCATCAATCAAAACCCTAGGTCATGTTTTTCTAGAATAATTGAAATCGGATTTTTGATAAAACATTTTGGGGCACAATGATGGAAGGATATCCTTGTTGGAAAACCCACATACCTGGTAGGAGAAATTCCACTCGAAATTACACCTTCAAGCTATGAGGAAACCCTTCGTTGAACCCTTGATCTTGAGAGGCAAGGAAGGAGAGTTGAGAGAATAAGAGGTTAGGCTTGAAAATCCCCTAAAAATGTCCCTTAAGAGCCCAAAATGATGTCACTTTAAAACTGGAAGTGTAGGACTTTAAAAAATACCACTGGGAAAAACTTTAAAAATCTGCCGATCTGAGACCACGACCCTCACCATGAGTCATTGGTCCTCACCACGACTCGTGGTGACCATCCATTGACTTCACTAGTTCCTCACTGGAAATCCAGCCAACGATCAACATGATGAGTCATTACTTGATCCAACGACTCGTCAGTCCTTCCGTCACCCACACTAGACCATCCTTAAGTCTCCTCCAACGATCAACTTCACGGGTCGTTTCTAGCTTCAACGGCCCGTTGTGACCACCTGTTGCAACTAACCTGAAACCCTAGACTCCAACCCACGACTCCTCATGACGACCCGTTAAAGCCACCAATGAGTCGTCACCTGACTCGTTCCCTCCGATTAGCCTTGATTGAAATCTCACCACAACTACCTCCAACGAGTTGTTGTCTCCCACAATGACTCGTTCCTCCTCTCGTGGTATTACCTGGCATCTTTCCTGAAGCACTTCCAATGACTGCTTCAACGACCCATTTGTTCAAACAATGACTCGTTGGACGAGTCATTTTGATGCATTTTTGCATATTTTCTGCTGAGCTCATTTCAAATTCTAGGTTTTAAATCTTGGAAACTTTTGGGGTGTTACACCAGGCCACGGGGGCAAGCGCGACGCGCAGCCATCCTGTGCACTAGGCAGCGCGGCACGCCAGGCACACTGGCGCCTTAGGGGGCGCGACACGACGGCTTGTGGCACCTTTGCCGACACGAGGCGCCTCTAAGGCCACCGCCCTATGCCTATATAATCCTTGCTCATTTTAATTTACATCAAACATTAGACCACGGCTAATGAATATAGGAAAATGCAACTTTCATCGAATTTTTGTCTGATTACACTACCAAACGTCGTCCAAATTCAAATTAACTTCGGGTAACAAGTTCTAGGCCTATGGAAAGCATTTCTATAGAGATATTTCTTGAAAATTCGCTCGGTACACTGGGACCCCGCCGAGTAAAGGTTGTTGAAATTTCTCCAAATTGGATTCTAAATGGCCACAGACAATAGGTAAGTATTCCTCCATTTCTAAACTCTCAAGATTTTATAAGTTTTCAACCAAATTAAATGGAGTTAAAGTTATAGTTGATTCTATAGAAAAGATATTGTTATTGGTCATTCTTATTGTTGAAAATAGAAATATTCTCTTAGTGTAAAGGCGGCAACTAAGTGGAATTACTGGCTTAGGTGGAAAATTGATTAAAAAAATGAAATTTTACATTCGAGATATGTTAAGACTTATCCCTTTGGCAAGTTATTCCTGTCATATAATAATGCGACTTATGTTCTTGAATGTAAATAACGGTCTCATATGTTGCAAATAGTTGCTATTAGTAGATTGTGATTAGATATGTTGTGGTCAGTTGTTGCCTATAGACTACGAATATATATATATATAGGTTGTGATTAGCTGCTAGAAAGCGTATCGAGAGTATATTGCAGTACCCTTCATCGGGAAAGAATATACTAAGTGTAACTCACGCTAGGAGCGTTATAGAGACTCCTTTGACCGTTTGGTCACTGTATTAGTAGAATTTTGATGTCTTGCTACCATGCCAGGGCCTTAGAAGTTTATGGTTAGCTATTGTGCCTGATTTGATAAGCTAGACGGCATCGGGCGCAGCCATGCGATATGACTTTCAGTTTGATGCTTGTATTGTCAATAAAGCTCGCCTAGAGGCCATTGACGTACCTTCACGCCCCAGGTCTAGAAATTTAGATAGGATGGCCATACTATAGAGTCGGCAACACCAAGATTGTCTAGTGAACGGAGTGACAGCCTACCATCCAGTTACCTACTAGTAGTGACTATCCGTTTTAGTTGACTTAGTATCTGTCATATAGGTCGCGTAGGAAGTCATCCCCAATCATTCAGTTCAGAGAGACCCATGGGTACCCTAAGGAGGGGACCTTATTAGTCGTTGTATGTAGGGCCAATGCCCCAGCCTGCTCCTATAAGTTACTAAGGCACAGGTTTCCGTGACTGGTTAAGTCTATATAAAACTACTTACAAGGTTAGGAATCACCTAGAAAAGTTATATAAGATCTGAACAGACCAAGTTAAGGTCTAAGGGACTAGAACCCTTTTAGTAAAGTATTACCCTTAAGCTAAGAATTTTAGTAAGCTGCCTGTGGAGAATTAAGGACTGACTGCTCAAAAAGATGTTCGGTCAGTAGTAGCCCTATAGCCATTGTAAGCAAAGGAACTAAGTAATTGATCATCTGCGACCCTACAGTTTCTTATGAGTTATAGTTGTCCGGACTTGAGTTTCAGACTATCGCTTAGGCCACTCCAGACCTCGCCCTATACGGTCTAGACCATTAGAGCTTATGATCACTATCAGGATCCTCTGATCAGATACAGGAACATGGGGTGTGCCCAATAGAAGCTATACAGACTATTCTAGGGGCGAGCTGCGGTCGTGTTAGGCCCAAAAGGCTAGATATGCCTTTTGAGTGGTTAGATTGCGGCTTCAGTATAGCCTTCCAGATACTAGCCTCAGGCTTCAGTAAAACACACTGGTAGGGGTTGCCCTCACCTAGGATAGCCTTCAAAATACAAGCCTCAGGGTTAATAATTGTGTTTTTGACTACAGGTCTATATATATCGCTCCACAGAGCCAGATTTTGGCCCAAGAGACTATGCATGGCTGAACTATCATTTTTATGTTTTATCAGCATCATTGGCCCTCGTCGAGCCTAGTGCCCAGGGTGCAGTACAGGAGTCCACCAGCCTCAGACATAGCCACATATCAGGAGCCGAGTGGGCTTAGTTACAGACCCAGGGGAACAGTAGGTTGGCTATAGTACCAGTAGAGTCATAGGGACCTTGTTAGGGGTATATAGATTGAAGTGTGCTCTCTAAGGCTTATGGGGGCCCCGAGCGGGTTATTCTATGTTGATTGTACCTTCCGGGCTTATAGGGGCCAGGGTAGGTTCTTTATTGTATTCTTGTCTGCTAGCTATAGCTTATGAATATATGATTGTACAGTCTTAGCGCATATACATGTATGGTTTTACTAGATGCGGGTTATGAATGAGAAAACTTCCAGATTAACTTCTGCCTCTTTTTTCTTCTTACTTTCAGTCTTAAACAGCTTTTACTCAGCTTTTTATTATTGTCTTACATATTCAATACATATTTTATTGACGTCCAACTATGGGGCGCTACATACTTGCCTGCAGGTTAGACGGACATGAGTTTAGGATCTCCATTAGCAGCTGTTTAGCATCAACAATTTGGCCAGTTCCTTTCATGTGGAGTTTCCAGGTTGTAGAGATTTTAGTCTTTCATGTATATACCATTTGGGTAGGCCGAGGCCCTATCCCGACCATTATTTCTATCCTTAGAAGCTTGCAGACTACAGTATTCAGTTAGTTAGTTGTGGTTGGCCGTTTGGGGCCTGTGTATGTCTTATTTTATGTGTTGGCCATGTGGGGCCTAGTATAGCTTCTTATTTTTCTTTTCGTTATAACTAGACAGCATGGTGGTCTTGTCGGCCCGCATAGGATTCCTATTGATGTATGTTGGCTGGGTTAGCTGTTTTCTTTTACAGGTGTTGTGTGGCCTTCTTGGCCTGAGGCTATGTTTACAACCGAGATATATCAGTTTGTTTTCTTGATTTTAAATCATTGATAGGCACCAGAGGTGCCTGTGCCCAGCCAGGGCCGCCCAGATTCTAGTGTAGCATTAGGTGCCAGTGGTGCCTCCCAAGGTGAGGCGTGACAAACTTGGTATCAGAGCAGGTCGTATCCTAGGGAGTCTGCAAGCCTTTTCTAGTAGATTCTTGCTTATAAATATGTTTTGCACCAAATTTTATAGGCAGGAGGCTATGATACATGATAGTGTGGTTACTCTTTCTTCTTCTCATATCATGCTATAGAGCAGAGTTGTATAGGGTTGAGTCCCTAAGCTTTCATTGTTATGTCTTTCTAGAATAATGTTCGATATAAGACAGACTCCATCCAACCGCAAGATAACTACAGTAGTAGGAGGAGGTACCAGTGAGGTGTCACAATTGGGGGACAGTTAGCTTAACAACAAAAGTAGACGTCTTTTACATTTCCCCATCACCCTCCCGAGGCACCAGGAACTTCATAAGGTAACATATATGTCAACATCATCCATGATTCCTTCTTTAACTATGGAATAGTACCTTAGAATAGTATATATATGAGTTGGCTTACCTACTGTCTACTTAGAATTAGACAAGAGCAACAGTGAATGTTGGACCATCCGAAACATATAAAGGATTGTGCAAGGTTTTTACCTCCAACCTTTAAAGTTGTTGAAATTCCCACCCTAGCGCTGGTATAGAATGATAGGGTTACTTCCCACCTCCCAGTTTATTCTTTCAGTACAACAAAAAATGTAGGTAGCAATTCCATGTTGCCTAGAATAAAGAGTTAAGGAGGGCTAGAATTATTGACTTCGAGAAGGGTTAGAAAGTGGTTAAGACCCCTAGTTCTTACAAAGTTACCTAGACCTTCACGGTAGTAAACCAGGAGGGCGGACAAGATTGCTAGTAGCATTCAAGTGCATGTGAGAGAGTCCATAAGCAATAAAATCCCAGCAATAGTAAAGCTTCGGTCAGAAAGAGGCTGATTCCGCCGCAGTATGCTAATGACAGTAGGGCATATCTACAAGATAATGGTTATAGCCTTAGTTTGTTATGTCGAAGGACCGAGAGATCATATGAACCAAATAGGCCCGAGTGCGGGTCAAAAGGATGCAGGTCGATAGACTTGGCTAGTAATATCTTTGGTAATATGAGACAGAGGACACGAACCCCAGATCTCAGCCTAAGGAAGCAAGGGAAAAGGCACAAGTACCTAATTCTGGAGGAAAACAGAATTACCTCCAGGTTGATGTAATTTGATGGAGCATGGGACCATCGCTGATTGTCGAGAAATAAGTATCTGGATGATAGTCAAGAGATAGCAAGTTTGTAACCTAAGATGCTGCAATATCACCATTAGTGTGGGGAGAAAGAGTTATGGTACATAGACCCTAGCCTAGTACAGTTAGAAATAAGGTCTAGTAGGAGTCATTGAAATTCTAAATAGTAAGAGAGAGTTTTATGGTCCATATTCCAAAGGTAGTAGGGCTTCGTTAGCAGATGAAGTACACCATATCCGTTTCTCCCCCCACCCAGAGTTTAACAAAAGCGTATCAGGTTGTAAAGAGAGACCTATTGATGTCAAGGGAAGAGGGGAGATATAGTTGAGTCGTAGCATAAGCTCTAATGACCAGCCAGGGAAGGATGAATAGTAGGAACCGAGCAGGCCAATTCAGGAGATGGCCATGCCTACAAGGAAGTGGAGAGTAATCAACACGTATTTAGTTATAGGGTTATCCCGTATCATGTGTAAATTGACCTTATTTTAGTCAGAATAGAAAGGATAACGACATTCACTCATGTCTTGCTCGATGAAATTATGTTTTAACTAAAGATTATGCCGAGTAAATGTTTAAAGAGTAGTCAGCTATGTAGAGCCCTAGTATCTAATATGTTTTGATAGAGAGGCACAACGCACAGCTAGGTTCTAGAGAGGTGTTAGAACAGATTGGAGCGCAAGTTAATTTGAGTATGATTTCCTGTCCCCAGGAAAAGGGCAAAATAGAGCACCCGATTTAGGTGCTCGAAGATATATCACAGGTGGAAATATAGGTCTCCTATATTATGTCCTGAAGTAGATAAGTCGGGACTAGTTGAACCTGGCATAATGCATCAGTCAAAAGGGAAAGGTTCAATTCATTAGAGAGTGCTTACTGATAGCGCAAGATAGCCAGGAGTCCTATTCCAAAATATGGTGTAGGGAGTTAAAAATTGAAGCAAGGATGAGGTATTCATGATAGTTTCATCAATAGAGGGCATTAGGAGATCTGACAAAAAGGGAAAGCCCAGCCCTAAATTCACTAAGCTTTACCAGATCCTTCGAAAGAACGGCCAAGTGGCCTATGAGATAGAGTTGCCTTCGGGTCCATAAGGGGCTACCATAAGAGACTTAGAAAGGGACAGGAATATAGCGAAGATGAACTAAGAAGCTAAGGATAAAGTGAGATATAGATATCTTCAATCACTCCAGGCTCTATAGTGACAGCATACAGATTTGGAAAAATTTAGAAATGACAAGATAGTTTTTAGGTATTGAGTAGAGCCCCTATTGTTGTTGTTATCAGTCGTTATGTATGTAATGGAATTATATTATTTAGTTGATTATAGCGTCCCGTGAGGCGCCTGTATGGGACGTTTCTGCTTTCAGGTTTCTAGATAGTCCATATTATAGAGGGGACTCTGCTGAAATGTTTTTAGTGTGAGTTGAAAGAGTTAACTCCTTAAAGCTTGAAGATGACATTCGAGGATGAATGTTCCTAAAGGGGGGAGGATGTTAAACCCAGTAAAATGTTACCAGTTGATAGGCATACGCATGGATTTGTGACAAGTAAAGAGAGCTTGACGCTTGTGGGAAAAGCCTTGCAAGCAGAGTCAGGCGAACCTAGGCCACGGGGGCCCAGCGCGATGCGCCAGCCAGCCTGTGCACAGGGCAGCGCGGTGCGCCAGGCACACTGGCACCTTGGGGGGCAGCTTGGAAGGCTTGTGGCACCTTGTCCAGCACGAGGAACCTCTAAGGACAACTCCCTATGCCTATATAATCCTTCCTTGCTCATTTTAATTTACTTCAAACATAAGACCACGACCGGTGAAAAGAGGAAAACGCAACTTTCAGCGAATTTTCATCGGATTACGCTACCAAACGCCATCCAAACGCATATTAACTTTGGGCAACAAGTTTTAGGCCTACAGGAAGTATTTCTACTGAGTTATTTCTTGAAAATTCTCCTGGTACACTGGGACCTCGCCGAGTAAAGGTTGTCAGAATTGCTCCAAATTGGATTCTAAAACACCACAGACAATAGGTAATTATTTTTCCTCCCTTCTAAACTCTCGATAAATTATAAGTTTTTGACCGAATGAAATGGAGTTGAAGTTATAGTTAATCCTATTGAAAAGATATTGTTATTGTCCATTCTTATTGTTGAAAATAGTTGTATTCTCTCAGTTTAAAGGCGGCAACTATATGGAATTACTGGCTCAGGTGGAAAATTTTAAACAAACGAAAGTCGGCACTCAAGGTATGTTAATGCTTATCCCTTCGTCAAGTTATTTCCGTCGTATAATAATACCACTTATGTTCTTGAATGGAAATAATGGTCCCATATGTTGAAAATAGTTTCTATCAGTAGATTCTGATTAGATATGTTGTGGTCAGTTGTTGTCTAAAGACTACGAATATATATATATATATATATATAGGTTACAGTTAGNGTTACAGTTAGGTGCTAGAATGCGTATCGAGAGTATATTGCAGTACCCTTCATCGAAAAAGAATATGCTAAGTGTGACTCATGCTAGGAGCTTTATAGAGACTCCTATGTTAGTCTTTTCATTGTATTAGTGGAATTTTGATGTCTTTCTACCATAATAGGGCCTTAGAAGTTTATGGTTAGCTATTGGGCATGATTTGATAAGTTAAATGGCATCGAGCGTAGCCAGGCGATATGAATTTTAGTTTGACATATGTATTTTTAGTAAAGCTCGCCCAGAGTCCATTGGCGTACCTTCACACCCCAGGGCTATAAATTTAGATAGGAAGGCCATACTATAGAGTCAGCGGCACCAGGATTGTCTAGTGAACGGAGTGATAGCCTGCCATCCAGTTAGCTACTACTAGTGATTGTTAATTTTAGTTGACTTAGTATCCGTCATATAGGTCGCTCAGGAAGCCATCCCCAGTCATTCAGGTCAAATAGACCCATGGGTACCCTAAGGATGGGACCTTATTAACCTTTGTATGCGGGCCAACGCCCCAGCCTGCTCCTATAAGTTACTCAGGCACAAGTTGTCGTGAGTGGCTAAGTCTCTATAAACCTACTTACAAGGTTAGGAATCACCCAGAAAAGTCATATAAGATCTGAACAGACCAAGTTAAGGTCTAAGGGACTAGAACACTATTAGTACAGTATTACCCTCAAGCTAAGAATTTCAGTTAGCTTCCTGTGGAGAATTAGGGAGGGACCGCTCAAAAGCATGTTCGGTCAGTAGCAGCCCTATAGTAATTCTAAGCAAAGGAACTAAGTAATTCATCGTTTGTGACCCTATAGTTTTTTATGAGTTATAGTTGTCCAGACGTGAATTTTAGAGTATTGCTTAGGCCACTCGGGACCTCGCCCAATCCGATCTAGACCACTAGAGATTATGATCACTATCAGGATCCTCTAATCAGATACAGGTACACGGGGTGTGCCTACTAGCAGCTATACAGACTATTATAGGGGAGAGCAGCGGCCGTGTTAGGCCTAGAACACCAAATACTCCTTTTGAGTGGCTAGATTGAGGCTTCAGTATAGCACACTGGTTGGGGTTGTCCTCACCAAGGATAGCTTCCCATTAACCAGCCTCAGGGTTACTAGCTGCATCGTTGCCTATGGGGCTATATAGATACCTCCAAGGAGACAGATGTTGTCCCAAGGGACTAGGTAGAGGCCCAAGGGTCATATTACAGTCCATTCCATGGCTGGACTATCATTTTTATGTTGTATCTGAACCTCTTCGAGTGTGGTGCCCAGGGTGTAGTTATTAGGAGTCCATCGAACTCAAACGCAGTTGCAGATTAGGAGTTGAGTGGGCTCAGTTGCAGACCCATGGGACCGGTAGGTTGGCTATAGTATCAGTAGAGTCATAGGGACCTTGTTAGGGGTATATAGATCTAAGTTTGCTCGCCAAGGATTATGGGGGCCCCGAGCGGGGTATTTTATGTTTGTTGTACCTTCCAGGCTTATGGGAGGCAGGTTAGGTTCTTGTTGGTATTCTTGTCTGCTAGCTATAGCTTATGAATATATGATTGTACAGTCTTAGCACATATACGTGTAGTGTTTTTGTACATGTAGGTTATGAATGAGCAAACTTCCAGGTTAACTTCTGCCTCTTCTTTCTACTTACTTTCAGTCTTTAACAACTTCTACTCATCTTTTTATTGTTTCCTTACATATTCAGTACACATTGTACTAAAACCCAACTATGTGGTGATGCATACTTGCCTGTAGGTTAGACGGACATGAGTTTAGGATCTCCATTAGCAGTTGTTCAGTGTAAGCAGTTTGGCCATCTCTTTTCATGCGGTTTAGGATCTCCATTATGTGTGCCAATTGTTGATGATTTGAGAGAGAGAATGTTGAGCGAGGCTCAAGGCTCTCAATACTCTATCCATCTAATATGCTTAATATGACAATGCTAGAAATCATGTTTACAGGATTTAACTACCTGTTTAACATGCTTAATCCTACAATGTTATAGAATTTGACTATCCGTTTAATATGCTTACTCCGACACGTTAGATATCATATCTATAAGACTGCTGCTGCTGTGAAGATTTTGTGAAAACATGCCCAAAATGTGTTGTCACGACTATCCTTCATATATAATCTCAACATCTTAGTAACAGTATATACTTTAATGCAATCACATAATCAGTGACAATGTGTTCAACTATTTTGATAGTCGATGATTAGATACAATGTCTACAAGGATAAACCAATGAATTAGATATCATGTCTATAAGGATTTCATATCTGTTTGTTCTCATTAAGGCAGCATATATGGGTTTCTACTTGTGTTCTCAAATTATATTTGTTGCCTACTGATTCATGTACAACAATACATTCAGAGATCCTGTCTACAGGGATGTTCTTGCCACATATTAGAAATCATTCCTACAGTATTACAAAGTGATACAGAGGCCTGTTTGAAACTTTTTATATGTCAGTTGTTTGTTTGAATCTTTGTTTGTTTGACGTTAATCATCTCTAATAGCCTTAAGTGTTTATTTAGAACCCAAATCCAACGTAATAATCCAATGCCTCTTGGATATTAGAATTGAGACAGGTAGGCACATGAATGATTTAGGATTAATAACTAATTAATTAGGTAGGTACTGAGAAATGATAATTTGTGATTGCTGAATAATACGAGCAACCTAAATTTTAGTTATGGAGTATTATTTTAGCTAAAAGAGTCGAAGGATCAGTTGAAGGACCTGTTAGATAAGGGTTTTATTAGGCCAAGTAAGTCTCCATGGGGTGCACCAATGCTATTTTTCCGGAAGAAGGATGGTTCGCTTCGGACGTGCATTGACTATCGACAGTTGAACAAGGTTACCGTTAAGAACAGGTGTCCTTTACCCAGGATCGATGATCTGTTTGACCAGCTTCAGGGTGCCAAGTGTTTCTCCAAGATTGATTTTAGATCCGGGTATCACCAACTCAGGGTGCGGGAGAGTGACATCGCGAAAACCGCTTTCAGAACTCGGTATAGTCACCACAAGTTTATTGTTATGTCTTTTGGACTAACCACAACTTTATTTATCAGGGAAGAATGCTCTAACCATTTTTATAACAAATCCCCTATCAAGAATTCCTTTGATACCCGGATCCTAATCACTTCCCCTTTTACGACCCTAGATTCCACCCCCTAACACAAATTGCCTTTCCAGCATTGACATTGAACCATTACCTCCCCCGACTCTTTCCAATGTTGAATATATCCCTTTACAAGGAAAGGTAAGAGGGAATAAAGGAACCATGCAGTGTAAGATATTTCATTTCTATTCTGATCCTCTGTTTAAAGACATGATTCAACAAGTGAAATGTGACAGATATACTACTTAATGAGCGGTATCATCCAATTTTGCACAATTTCATTCTTGTGTGCAAATAATGGTTTTTCTAAATAAACAAATAATATACAGACAAACACACACTAAATATGTATTATTAAAAACCATTTCCGCAAAATCTTAGGTACAATACTGCATGTGATAAAATTACCCATTATGAAGAAATAGGTTTTGGAGGTAGAAACGCCACCTCAAAAACATATATAGCAGTGAAGGAACGTAACGACATCAAAATGGAGAAGAGATGCAGGAGCAAAAATGACATATGGATATGTGGTAGCTAATTGTTCACAGATGTCATTAAGCATTGATCCAATACTAATACTGTGAAGATAAAGGCTACTACAATCAAATAATACATCCTATCAAATTATGACAAGGAGTCACTACAGGATTCACTCATACCGTGAATTGTGCTATATATCATACAAGAAATGTCTCCTCCGCCAAATCTCATCGAACCCATGATACAGAATCAATTTCATCTCTTGCTTTCTTGTATAGTTCAAGCCTCTTGGCACATTGCTCTCTTTTCCCCATCAAAGCTGGGTCTTCATCTAACAGTTCCGCCAGGTCCTTGCCCTGAAAATTTCCCCTAAACTATTAGCACTGCCTTTGAAACATTCAAGTATCAAAATCAAAGTTCTATCTGATTCCCCTCAGAACAGAAACTATTCAAAGAGGACGGAGTGAAGGAAATAAAAGAAGCTTAACCGAGCAGAGGCAGATGTAAAGTGAAATTACCGGGTTCATCTGAACCCAGTACTTTCAACACAGAGTATAAATTTATATGTAAAATTGCATAAGATTTGCAATAAATAGTAAGATATGAACCGATAACTTTTAAATGCAGTGGGTTCAACGCTGAGAATCTTAGAAATTGAACCCATAAAGATAAAAACCTAGATCCCCCTCTATAACCGAGACAAACTTATTTTATGAGTTGCAGTTACAAGACTTCAGAAAAGGTAAATGTTGCAGCCATTATTACTTGACAGACTGAACTCTAATGTTACCACTGTCCTTTCACTTGTGACAATCCATTCTATTTAAAATATACTGTCCGGTGATGATACTCAAACCCTGCATGGCAAAATTTACAACCGAGCAATGATACTCAGAGCTTCTTATTCTGCAAAGGAATTTTTTATTTTCAACACGTAAAACTCAGATGTATTATCTTGCCGAAAAGAATAAGAATTAAGAATATCAAGCCTTTCAAGTTGGAATTTACTATGCTATTCTTGACCCACATGTCACTCATTCATATTTTAGTTCATAGCACAAAGCTGCGGAGAGTATCCAGTTAGAACAGCGTGCTCCGGCAACTTGGATTTTAGAGGAAAAATTACGTAATGACATCATGATGCTAGTTACTCCTGTGTCTATCTAGCACATTAAGTGACTAATCATATCATCCTTAGTTTCATTTCAACAGAATGTAAAATCAAATTTCTGAGTATCTTCTGTCAAAATTAAGCAGACAAATGTAGAAGATTTTCATCCAAAAGAACTTAAACCAGAATTTTCTGTATCATGTATTAAAACTACCGAACAAAAATATAAATCTGAGGCCAAGCAAGTACCTCTTTCTTCCCAATTTGAGCGTAGAAGTAATTTAGTAAAGATTGTTTGGCTTCCTTAACTTGGCAATAAACCACTGCTTTGGGAATGGTGTTCCTCAGCGTATCAGTCACCATATTTACATAAGATGATACGTTTGACCCAATCCTCCTAAAGTGACCCTCGGCATATCGGTCTACAGCAGGTGTAGCTGTTGGATTTCCCCCTTTAGTAGCTGCTGGACATCCCCCTTTCTCCACTTCTTGAGGAAGTTTTCTGAAGAAATCCACTGTCAAGTAGGAAGCTTCCATGTCTACCAGTCTTAAAACTGTCTTTCTACCTTCTTCACGAAACTTTTCCAAGGCTTCATATGAGGCTGCAGCTATTGCAGACTGCAGACTGGGAAACCGCTTCAACTCCTGCTCCATCAGCATGTTTAGACAAGGAAGAGAAAAGGAGAGGGAGAGGAGGAAGAAGAATAGAGCTTAACGCTGTGCAGTGTCAAGATCACCTGACATTCTCCGACTGATTTCCTCACAAGCTCCTTTAAGACAATGTGAACCTAATACATGGATTTTTGCTTAGTTATACATCGACTTAAGAGTCGCAGGGAGAAGCATGTGTGTTAGTTGACACCAATATACTTCAAAATAAGTACTTACAGCATCTACAGAGGCTTCAGCTGGCCCCCTGAAATAATTCAGTGCTCCCTCAATAAGCCGTCTATAACCTTGCTCAGGTGCAATCAAGTGAGGCTGATATCCATCTGCCTCAGAAACAATTTTTCTCACATTCTGTATCGAAAGGTGCCGGTCAAATGGGAGTTTTCTTAAAGCAGCAGGAAGCTGATTGTCAAAAACTCCATAGATTCGATCTCCTCCGGGACGGCTGAAAGAAATAAGTAATCACAAATTCATGAAATTATGTATATTGTTTAGCTGAATCTCACATACATTCATAACAGAAAATACACACGTGTTCATGTGATGCAACCCAAGTTGCATCAAGGCCTTTTACGAGAAGGCAAGCTTAGGACAACCAAGTTCTTAAAGAATAATTCATGAGGATGGACGTGCTTGAGGACACATCGATGTCTTTCAAAGGGTCCACGTTATGATGATAGCATTGGAAATTAAATGGATGGAGGAAGTGGAAACCCAAATACGGCCGGCCCAGGTGCCACTTATGGTCCATGAATTCAACCTACAGACCGTATGTTGGTTGCAGAAGAAGATTTCCCAGTTGTGATCCAGTAGAGGAGCACCTACGAGCCGCATTTATCTTCTTGAAACTCCCAACTACCAAACATCCCCATTTGCCACCTCTACTTGTCAGTAAGGACTTACATCATCGGGTCAAATTTGCTTGTGATTGAGGCACAGTTGTTGTAATTAGTAAATAGTGCATATATCTAACTTTTTCACAGCAATTATGTCTAAGCAAGTTTCATTCTGGAACCTAGCGAAACATGTAAGTTTATATATTAAGTTCCCACCAACATATAAAGGGGATTATTTTGTGTGCCAAATTAGGGCTAGTATCTATTGTTTTTAGACCTAAGTTCCCTCACTTTCAAGGAAGGAGAAACATTAATGAGATGATCAAATCTTCTTCCTCCTTTTTTCTCTTCGATTCTGGAAGGGCAACATTCAGAAATATCGAACTTGTTAAAGAATATATGGCACTATCACTTTTCTATAAAAGCGAACGCATTCATTTTATCTTACCCTTATAGAAAGGGCCATCAACTTCAGACAAAAACTATGTGTATACTGCCTGAGTTTACATTCATCTCCAACAGACCAATAATCGAAATGTTCATCAGTCTATTTAAAAAAGAATCATGCTTTCCAAGACCCAAAACCAAGTCAAAAGTATGCTATTCTAGTCCGAATGGCCCAAGCAATCTCGGAAAAAAAGAATAAGAGGATAGTAAGATGGATCAAGGAAGAAGCACAAACGATGAATTAAAAGAATATACCAATTGTTTTGGATGTAAAATAATGGGAAAGAAGTGTTGTGCAAACGCAATTATGCACTGCTACACTCATAGAGAGCTCCTCATTCTTTCATTCTTTTTTCGTGGCATTTTAATTTTTCAATGTTTCAGGAATTTAACATAAGCGACAACATTTCTTAAAACAAGGGCTTTAAGGTCCAAGTGATCATTGGAAGTTATTAACCACTGATTTAAAGGTGAACATCACACTCCAAATGAAATAGTAAACGGCATAGACAGATGAAGTTTTTGCAGTTACACATTATTTTCGTCTGGTACCATTGACACCAAGAAAACATCCTTTTATTGGTATTTCCCATGAAATACTAACCCAAGCAATGCAGACTTACTAGTTTCATGGATGTGAACATGATTTTACATGAATGAACAATATTACCCCATAGTAGCCAAGGCAAGTGCAAGCTTGGATTGCTCTGATTTAGCGAAGCTACCTAGTTAGACAAATCAAATAAAGGAAACAAAAAAGTAATGCACCTACCCTCCATCCAGATGCTCCTTAAATATCTTGTCAAAAGCACGGCAAAGTTCCAAGATAGTATACAATTGTGCCTGAAATGGAGCAGTGATGTTACTGAGTATATAGTCTGTCTACGAACAACAACAGTGACAGCAGTACAAAATGAAGCATACCCCAGCATCAACAGCAATAGGCCTCCCAAGATGGTCCATCTCAGATTCAAGTTCGTCTATGCTTTTATTGATAACCGAGGTGATCCCTGGTATTTTAGCTCTAATTACAGACTCCAAATGCTGAGACAGAAAAAACTCAAGTGTTAAGTCTATTTTAATTTACTTAGGACCTCTCTTTTCCACAGTACGCACTAAAAGTAGACCTTTGACAGAAGTTTTGCAAGATATTCTGAACCCATCTTGCTAGCCAGATGCCCATAGTCAGGACTGCTTGCAAAATATTCACGCTCCTTCCTTCTTGCATAGATCATGTCCACATTTTTATTTATATCAGCTTGTGAACGATTCACAATTCCAACCCAAGGATATTGCAAACGATAAGCCCTTCCTTCGAGAACCTTAAAAAAAAAAAAAAAAAAATCCGAATTCAAATGCTTACATAAGTGATGAGGTTGTCGCCGCTAAATTTGAGAGGAAATGAGAGAACCAGTGGGACAGGATGAAACAACAATAGTTCACAGTTCAATTAGGATAGATATCCAAAATCCACTGAATTATATATGCTCAAATTGTACGAACATAAACTCATTGCGGATAACCGTCAAAAGAGATCATCCATGAAAAATATTATTTCTTCCATCCCTTAAAAAATAATGGGGTTTCCGTAGTATGACGATCAAAACATCTAACTTCTTATTTGAATTTGAACATCAATACCTTAAACTTTTTGGCACAACATTTACAAATTTAAAAACTATGCGAAAAGTAGTATATATCAATTTTTTACAGTTAAAAATATTTTTAAAATGTAAGACAGGATCATAGTGAAAGAAAAAATTGTTAAACCCCTCTAATAGTAATAGCTTTGTTAAATTGGTCCACCATCTCATCTAAGAGTCTAAATTGTTACAACGGATACACTTTTATCTACTTAATTATATTTTCAACGCATTCCCTCATGTTTTCTTGGGCTAAACACGTAAAAATTCTCAATGGTAAGAACTGAACTCAAGACATTTTTCTACTTCAATACCATGTTATATAATTGACTATCTTATCTTGAAGCCTAAGTTGTTAGATAGGGCACATTCTTGTTTACTTTATAATAACTTCAACAATACTAAGAAATTAGGAGATATGGAGTACTAAACTTTTGTCAATTATCAATGGAGAGGATAGAAGAACTCACATCTAAAGCATTAGTTCCTTTATCCATCAAATCAAGCTTAGTCAACACGCCAAATGTCCGTTCACCTGCATGAGTAGTAATTTAATTCCTTGAGGATAATCATCACAAAGATAGAGATTGAACAGTTCTCCCAAAATATTACAAACTCCAGTTTGTTACATCACAAGAATATATACCTTCCGGATCTACTTCCCTCGAAAGTTTTATAGCATCTGAAGTGGCAATATCCTGATTCGCAGGAGAAATTGCTAGAATGATGCAGTTGGGCTACATATCAAAGAAAATGTTATCAGTTCAGATGGTTAAACTATACCAATTTAGCCATCAGATATATCAGCATGACAATAGTTCCAGTATTAAGCCCAATGTGCATGACCTTTGAAAGAGAAACTAGCCAAAAAGGTGAAAATAAAGTCTTGGACAATTTATTACAATCATGAAAGTATAGATGATACAATTTTCCAAAAATTCACAACTAGCAGTTAATGAAAGATAAACGCAACAATCCAGCATTAAAGGTTTAACAGCTCATAATTGTCAACTTATAGAAATACTGGAGCAATTACTCTTTGGCACCAAATAATTAGGCAAATTCATATTGACTATAGATCCTAAAAAGAAACGCTTTGATCAATTTTCAAGGAATTCTATCTATCTGAATGCAAAGGATTGTTGATGTATGCTCCCCAAGAATGCTCTATGACACAAAATTATGCAACTATCCAGTGGATCAGTCTATTGTTAGCTCAACTCCATTTGAGGTGTTGGTGATATTGCACTCTCTTTTACTTAGCCTCATTTATACAATCTTCACTTCATAACACCTGTTTCTATATTTTGCCAACAAAAAAGGGGATGTTGGACTTAAATATTATAAACGCAGGAAAAACTGCAAAGAATCTCACAAGATTGAGTTTAAACTCTCACTCCATCTATTGACATCCTTCTAGTTTTCACTAAAGATTTGGAGAGCAAACCTTTAATAATTCACATGTAAATCTTTTTTCCCTTCCCAACCCGGAAGTTCAACCTCGACTTTAGGCCAATTTCAACTAACAAAAAGCTACTTCAAAAAAAAAAAAGAACATGAAATCTCTAAATTGCCTGTGGTTCATGTTTGTCAACAACAATCAGGTAAGTTGTTGCCATCCAGTATACTCCTCATTAGTCGGGAGAGAAACCTCTCAATGATAAAAGGAATACAGAAGAAAGACAAATAAGTGTGTCATTACCTTCTCAACATAAGATCGAACCATGTCTTCAATGTCTTTGACGACACTCTCAGGCTGCTCCTCTGCAGTAACAAGTTTGTACTATTGAAGACACTCAGATCAATGTAAATATGCATATTAGGAGAAAAGGTACAATACATACCAACAGCAACTTTGGTCAAGCCAGGTAAATCGATCAGTGTTAAATTGACCACTGCCAGTTCATAATATCAACCATGAAAATGTCAGCGTGAGAAAGGAAGTTGTCTGCTGTATTAGTGAGTAAGCCAAAAGCGACGTGATACAAGAAAATAATTTGAGGAAATATTGGAACATCAATTCCAACAAAACATCTCCAAAAAACTCATATAAACATAAAGTTAATTCTGAAAGTTCCAATTAGTTCCTTAAAAGATTTAAACAATAACAGAGAGCATACCATTTGGGGAGTATATGCTCAAGTGGATAGGAACAGGAGAAATCTGCTTTGTTTTCCCTGTTATTCTGTCAGTTTCGTCCTGAATCTCCCTCCGTACTAGTGCTGTAAAAGAAAATAATCTATGAAAAGAACATCTTCTGCACCAGCACCAGCGAAACTGCAGACTAATATTTAATGCTCCCAAGCCATAATCATAAAATGATATTTAACAAACACCAAACGTTATCAAGTTAGGTATTTTCGATGCATATTTCTTCTCAAGTGTACTTAACTATTCATTTGAAGTTGAAACAGAAAATTAAAAGTGAACTATACTTTTTTATTTATGGAGGGGTAGTAATGAAAAAATGAATATGATTTCACATACAGAAATCTGTAAACCGTCTTCTCGGGAGGTGACCAAATTCTGCATATTCCTGTTGCCCTTCATCCATCTTGTGAAGCTGCAATACTAAGGGTCTCCTTGTAACAATCCCTGCAAAACTACTAAATATGAGTATACTACTCATTCGCCAGTGTGATTCACGCAGGAACATGCAATTAATATATTTTTTTCCAAGTGGTTTGTTTAAAAATAACCCTAATTAAGAATAAAACTAACGTGATCAAAGGCGTCTGACCTGAGCCTCGTGGAAGAAAATCTCGGCCAACTATACTTTCCAACACAGATGACTTTCCTGAACTCTGAATTCAACACAAAAAGAAAAACATAAGAAGGTGAGAAAAGATGTTTTGCTTCAAAATTCTCATTCATGGAATCTAAAATACCAACAATTTATGAATTCAATAAAATATTAGTAAAATAATGGCATTAAAGTTGAAAATTGAGTGACCTGACCACCAACGACGGCAACAGAGGGAAGTTCATCCCAAAGAGAAGAGAAGGAGTTATCGGCGCCACCATAGTCACCAAGAGCAGTACATGCCATCTGAATTCTATTCACCAAACCAATTAAGCTCCCCATCGTCGTCATCTTTCTTCTTCCTTTTTCTGCCAGACTAGAACCCTAAGCTAAGCTCTAAAATTCAAAGGAAGAAACAGCTTCTGAATTATTAAGCTATTGAAAAGCAGAGAGAAAGAAAGAGGGCAGGCTATATGGACTTGAATGAAAACAGAGTCGTTTAAATAAAGAGAAAGAAAAGTCCTGAAGTTGGACCGGTATATTTGTCTGTTGGTTCAAATAAGCGGAAGGTTCGATGATATGTTTATGTCACGCCACTTCAAGTATTTTTTATTTACCTGACACCACAGAGGTTTTTTACTTTTACATAATAAAATGCATATGTTATATTTATTTGCCTCTGAGTGTGATTGACTCAATAAATTACATCAAAATAATGGTTCCAATTTTATCATAGACAAAATTATCAAAAAATAGAAAGTACTTTTTATTCATTTAAACCTTATGTAACAGAGTTCTTCTTTTTTTCCTTTTTGGGGGCAATTACTGTTAGGCAGTGTTATGCCTTAAGCCTGAATGAGACGAACAAAAACCACGCGAACATGTGTGATATTTATTATACAAAGAGAATTTGACAAGTGACAACTGACATAACAAGTTTGCGAATCAAAGAGTTCAGGCGAGAAGGTCCATGGGGTCAGAAGAGTTCAGAGAAAGCTGGATCCGGAAGGCTTATGCTGATAACGACGGATTTTGAAATCGATCGATATGCAGAGGGTTCGAGAATAGGGTAGGGTCCTGTCCTTAAGATTCAGTTAAGAAAAAAGTTTCAAACCTTTATGCTCCATACAAGTATTGCATACAAGTTCCGGCCAGGATAATTGAGAAAGATTCAACCAACTGGGTATAGCATTCTAAGATCTCAATACGAGAAAGAAATCAGACCTATAACCCCACTACAGTGGCTTGTAGACTAGTTATATATATTACATTATTATATAAGTGGGAAGTCAAAAAATAAAAAGTTAGATTATTATTTTGCGCTTCCCCTAAATTAAAATTTAA